>WOVY01011277.1:0-50922 GCA_013436015.1 Rhipicephalus annulatus
ATACAGGGGCAATGTCAAAAGCATCATTGGAACATTGTTTATAAGAATTTTCAATCTGCAATGAGGAAGAAGAAATAAGCTGGAAACATGCGAGAAACAGCGATAAGAGGGTGTGACAGCAATTAAGAGTAGAACGTTTTACGGGGCCCACGCTGTTAGAGCTTGACGTAATGCAGACAAAACCACGTGCATATTGAGCATGTGCTTGCTCCAAGGAGAAGTTTTCTTCCTCTTGTTCTTCGAGTGCCTTGACAATGTATGCTGTCGTAGCTTAGCGTAATGCAGGCAAAACCACGAATGCACAGCAATCCGTAGCATATTGAGCTCATGCTTCTGTGAAAAAGAAACGATCTTCCTCTTGTTGTTCAAGTGCCTTGACGATAAGTGTGGAGTACGTACTTTAGGGGTCAGGTAGTCATATTCTGTCATTGCTGGGCATAACAAGGACAGTTGGCCGAGTTGGTGTGGGTTCGTAGTAAAGAATGGCACAACAAACACGGGACACAAAACGATGAGAACCGGCGGCCGTCCTCGTGCTCTCATCGTTTTGTGTCCCATGTTTTTTGCGCCGTTCTTAACTATGCTTGGTGTAACACATACGAAACCCCGTATAAATATAGCAGAAGAGAGAAAGCAAGCGAGAAATAGAAAGATAGAGAAAGAAAGAAACAATATAAAGAGAAAGGAATAGATAAAGAGAGAAGAAAAAAAATAAACAGAAATAAAGAGAAAAAAAGAAACCAAAGAGAAACTAAGAAGGCTGCCAAGCTCCACATTTCCGCCAGGCTTGGCATTTCTTGTGCGAGTCTGCCCAATTTTTTTTTTTTTTTTATGGCAGCACTGCTAAGAAGTGGCGTGGTAAACAAGTAATAGAACAGGGTTATCATGCTGGTGTCACTTTTGGTAGGGCCAGGCACTTGCCTTCTGTGTCTCACATGGAGATTACAGAGCTCCACCTACTTTATCAAACATGCATGCATAAATGGACTGAGGTGCACTGCCATGCAGTGGATGTGCGTGGCTTTGCCACACCTTGTATACCAATAGTTTGAACTGAAACAGCCCAAGACACATTATTCGAAGTCACACTAAACATTAACCCTAACATTACACTCTACAATTATGTTACCAGGTGATTCCTTTAGGCACAGTTTTAGTCTATCGTATCGCCGTTTACATGGCCCCCACAAAAGCCGACTACTGCTCATTTTACTCACTTTATACATATCTGTATCGGTTTTGATCTGGAATTTACTACATTGGTTACATGTTCAGTGCAGCTTATCCTTCCAAATAGGTTTTCTATACGAAGATGTTGATATTTATATGCCCCTTAACATTTAGAAAACTTTCACATACAAGAAACGAACAAGGGCACATGCAAAAATGACACCTACGAAAAAAAAGAAAAAAAAAAGGAAGTCGACTTTCCAAGTCACTTCACGTCATGCTCACGACCAAGACAGTTCATGAATTTGGAGCAATGAACAATCCGTAAACTCGAGGTGTCACAGGAACCAGCGACACTGTGTTCCAAAGTTTTACCATTTAGTCAATCGTCCATATTCGCCCGACTTTTGCTTTCTTTGGAATTCAACAGAAAAGGTTGTCACACGGTGCACTTTCGACCATGACCCTCGAACCGGTACGAATTTTTTCGCTGACGCGATCACCTCACTTGCACAGCATGCAGCAAGAAACCACTCGCTATCCAGAATTTTCATCCGGATCTGGGTCTGTCGCTACCGAAAGTAGCCATGAAGACGTGAAAATACGTAAGCGTTGGCGACGGAGCTGTTGATGCGGCCCCTTTGCGACCTCTTCGCAAGCTATTAGCCTACAAAGGAAGTCAGTGACTTGCTGCTTGTTACCATTAACGACGAAGCCGGAATGTGAGCTTTTCTTATTGTGAGGTTACTACTTACTTGCATGGCACGGACGATGCCGTGATCGTGAGGTTTGACGTCAGTCCCATCGATGCTGCCGGCTTTGAGAGGATCGTAGGTACGAGCGATAGGTGACCATGCCACATCCATCGTCTTCTCGAATACAACCGACACTAGCAATAGAAAAGCAGCGACGACGAAGGGTCAAGCTTCTTGAACAGAAATGTTTTGCGTAAGTGGGCGCCGCCATTTTTTGCTGCGAATAGTAGAGAACAGTAGAGAACAGTCTGAACAGTAGAGTTATAATGATGATGATAGCTAGCTTTTTTGAAGCAAGGTGGTATTAAGCGCCAAAAGAGGCAAACTCATAACTGCAAATTTTTTTATCGTCTATTCGGCTCCCGTAGCGCTTTTGCCGAATGCAACAAACAGCATAAAACTTTATAGAGCGAACAGAACAACAGCCCAAAGATTTGCGTTTTTTTTTCGAAACACCGGTTTCGTCCAACGCTGCCTCAGATTTACTACAACCATACTACAAGCATAGAGTTTCATACAATAGTAGTTATTGCATGAAACTTTAGGACTACAAGAAACTTAGCATCTCTGAGGCTGTGTGCACAGCTACGGCCAGGTATATGTAAACTGGTAGCGTAACTTCCATAGAAGTGTGGCATCTTGGGCTAGTTGGTATGACATGACGATAGTTTATTGCGCGAGAACAAAATGACGACACAGAGACAAGAAAGACAAAACAAGAATCTGCCCTTCGTGTCCTTCTTGTCCCTGTGTCGTCGTTTTGTTTCTCGCGCTGTAACTTGGAGGAAAAATGGAGGAAGTGAACCAGAAATTGACGAGTATTTACTCGTCAATTTTCTGGTTCACTTTCTCCATTTTGTACCGACATTTTTCATGTAAACATTCTTCATGTATCGACATTCTTCAGCTGAAACCTTCCTAGCCCAACTCTCCTCCCCAATTTCTCTCAATCGCTTCTCAAATTTTATCTTGCTGCTAGCTTCCCTGCCCTCAAATGATAGCAGATTGCCTCACGAAACTATGGTGCATAACGAAACTCCGTGAGATTGCCTGGATACACCCCCCCATGACCTACACACTCCTGACCTGTTCAGATAGCGGGGTTCCTATGGGAGCGCGTGTCCCCGCTCTCGTTCAACCGCTCACCATGGTGGCGCTACCTATAACCTGTTCGTCTGTTTCTTTACGGTTGTTTTGTAGGCGCTGGTAGAAGAATGCCTGCATTCTGTAGTGAACTGGCGGCATATATGTGACTATTTCTTCCCATACATTGCTGGTAAGCAAGGTGTCAGAGCGCTTGAGTATTTATAGCACCGGTTGACAAACGTGGGAACCCGTAGATTTACACGATGTAGGGCAGCCTATGTCGTGTAGCGTGCATTTTATTGCAAAAATTCTGAATGTCTTTTAGTATTATTATTTCTGATAATTCTAAATTTTGGATCATAATACGCACTACGAGTGCTTTGTTGGTCAAAATTTGACCACAAAGAGTGAAGATGACGTCAGCGAGCAGGTGCTGACTAGCGCCACGCCGCTCGGTAGGTGACGGCCCTAGGGCAGAAGGTATGAACTAGAACGTGGGCGCTGGAAGAGGTGCTCTCTGGGCAGGGTCAGGAGTGTAGTAGGTCATGCACCCCCCCAAATCTGTTGGTCCATGTTACCAAGACTGCCTGCATGCGCCCGCTAGCTGTTCCTGAAAAAAAAAAAAATAACTCAACCACATACCAAATACCAAAGCTTTATTAAAGTAATCCACAATTTTATTGTAACAAATAAAATTAAAACTATTGAAAATAAACGTTTAATTATTTATTTCCTTTTCAATATTTGTCTCCCCTTCCACCTCACCTAGTCGCACTTCCAATCGTCACGTGGTTGTTGATGTCTGCCGCAATTGGCTGAGACCTCTTTTCGTTCCGACTTTCACGACCTATTTAAATTGAACCTTGGCTGCGGTACGTAAATACAATTGAAACAGAAAAAAATCGGGTTTCCAGAACGAAAACTTCGATCGGACCAGAGGCACGTAGAAGTGGACCACGAGACTTCCTGGGGAGGAGGGAGGGGGATCAATTGACTGAGAATAAAAAGAACAAGATGACTTTCACCTTCGAGCAGTGGCAGAGCCAGGAAGTGGCACACTTCCAGAGACCGGAAAAAGACTTCCAGAGACTGGAATTACTTGCTTAGCTGGATTGTTCCGATGACAAATAACCACCACTATACTGCTGCTAAAAAGCGTAATTTTTACGAATAAGTTGTACTTCCACATCACCGCCGACCATTAATGATAATTTAAAGATTGACTAATTAACTACCAACAAACCAACGAACTAACCAACTAAGTTGGTTACTAACTAACTAGCCAACTAACTAACTAAACTAACTAACTAACTAACTAACTAACTAACTAACTACTAACTAACTAACTAACTAACTAACTAACTAACTAACTAAGCCGAGGGAAGTGTGCCTGCAGTTCGTAGTCGGATTGGGCTGCCGTTACACATGCTGCCGCGCCCGCCAGCCGACTATAGAGACCACGCAAGTCTATTGCGACGAAGATCCGAGACAAGCAAGGCTGTTCGATACTGAATTTAGCATCGCGAAGAACCCGGATGTCTCCACTGCAGGGGGCGGACATCGCTATCACACGTTGAAGTAGCCGCTTTGAATCGCAGTCGCCTTGAAGGCCCTCGCGGTTGCTTCGCGGCAAGGACGACAGGTTTAAAGCGCTCGGTACAGTTGATAGGCACCGCAACGCTACCCTGAAGAAAATGCTACGAGGACCTGGCGAAGAACACCGACAGCGCGCAGATGTAATCGAAGCGAGAGGCGCAAGAGCAGAAAATAAGCGTTGGAACAGAAAGATGCGGGGAACGGTGAATTTGAATCGAAGAGGCAGATAAGGATAAACAACCAGCTATATATATAATGATGATAGAAAAATAGATAGATAAAAAAATAAAAGAGATAGAAACGGTGCAAGACAGTTTCGAAGGAAATACGCATGACGTGATCCCAAAGGTAAGGGTGGAACGACGGGATTACAAAGCTGATGATTTATGAACAAAGTTTTTTTCCTGACTTGCCCATGTAGCGTCGGTTCCAGCGTTACGACAAGGCAAAAAGTGAGAAAAAAAAAAACAACTGAGTAGGAGAAAAAAAATGGCTTTCACTTTTGAGTAATATTATGCAAATGCTTAATGGGCCGTGTGGCTTGTTAAGGTTGTTTAAAGCTCACTTAGATGCTTGCCTGTGGTCAGAAGAACATTGCGTAACCTTCTGGTGCACGGACAATATCTTGTTTATCACGAAACTTTAAAGGGACACTAAAGTCAAACAACAATTTAAGTCAGAGTGAAAGCTCAATGTATGACAACGTCTAAAACGACAATATTATCAACTGCAGTGCCCTACTTACCGAGAATTAAGGTAAATGCACGAGAACGCATGCGCCACGAGTAGGACATTCGCAAAACGATACCGATGGTGTCAAGCTTACCACATACAATTGATCACTGGTAATCGAACAAGCTCCACTAAATAACAAAAAAAAACCTTTCGTGCAATGAGACGTAATAAAATGCCGGCTGCTCGTTTCTCTTTGATTCATGAAAAACACACACCGGACGTTACTATAGGGAATGGCACGAGTGGTTGAAAAGTTAAATTTTCACCTCGCTAATCTGGACAGGTCGTGTCATCTAGCGGGGCCCAGTTAAACCAAGTACGCCGGCCATCTCGGAGGCCATGGCAGGAAATTGTTGAATGGCCGTTATTACTGCTGTGGCTCCCGCAACTTTCGCTCTGCTGCTACTAGTGTCGGCAGTCACGCAGTAAAGCCGGGCAACGTTGTTCACGGCCACAGTGACGTGAAAGGTTCCACTTGAGGCGGGTATTTTCAATCGCGCTAACACGATGCGGACCACTAGAACGGTATTTTATTTCAAAATAAGCACTTCATTAGCGCAGACATAGTACTACGTTTTTCTGGATCACTATTTCAGCAATCAACATTGACTTAACATTTGTCTTTGGTGTCCCTTTTAAAGACGAATGCCATTAATTCAAGCTCTATTGAACCCGAAGCTCGAATGACATGTCCAAAATAAAACATCCAGTCTCGGTACTTTTGCTTTGGAAGAACCGTCGAGATTGATAGGTTTTATGGCCGAGAGATTGGTTTATTTCGTTTTCTTCTATCCACAGAATCGCCAAAGTTCTGTAGCAGCACGAGAAAGCGAATAAGAACCTAGCTTGATTTTCTCATTTTATCTAAGGCCGCGGTTTGTAACCATACGAGACTGCAGAAAACAAAGAAACTAGAAAGAACAAAACATCAAAATGACGTGCTTTAGCTTAAAGGCCGTTGAACTGTCATTTTCATTGTTCAAAGAGAGAACTTATCCGAGATGCGCCGAGAAGTTACCAATCATCATCATCATCATCATCATCAATGTACAGTATGGTTCACTGTTAAAGGGAACACTCGAATGCACACCATCAATATTCCTGGCCCTCTAAGAGCAAGTAAATTAAGAAACAATCTTCATGCAAGACGATAGTCTCTCAAGACAAGTCGAAAATTTGAACCACCAGTAGCCTTATGCATATCTAAGGAGCGATAATTCCGTGAGATAGCGAGATCTAAACATGCTGCTCACGCATTTGTGTCTCCTTTAACAGTGGACCCGTCTGTACAGTGCACAGGGGCGGCGCCAGGATGTTTTTACTGGGGGGGTGGGGGGCAACCACGAAAAGTGAGTTCCTCCGGGGGGGGGGGGCAAGCCGTCGGTTGCTAGCTCTGCTCCTACTAGGTTTTCAATATATGCTTCCGGACACTTGGGTGGGCATAGGGGGGGGCAGGCGAGAATTTGGGGGGGGGGGCTCCAGCCCACCCTTGCCCCCCCCCCCCTGGCGCCGCCCCTGACAGTGCAGGATGAGGAGAAATGTTAGTGATCGCCAATTTACCCTATCTTGAACAAGCAGATTTTCGTTTCACTTAAATTTTCTCATTTCGTCACACAACTTAACTTTGTACGCCACGGTAGATCAGTGGATTGGTGCTCCGCCGCTGACCACATGGTCGCGTGTTCGATCCCGGCCGTGGCGGTAGCATTTCGGTGGAGGCGAAATGCTGAAGGCCCGTGTACTGTGAAATGCCAGTGCACGTATAAAAACACTAGATTTGCCAAAATTTCAGGAGCCCTCCAATACGTCATGGTCCAAGGCAAAGTTAGCCCGTTGACGTGTTTCCTTTAAAACATCGTCTACCTTGCTCGCTCTCTAACACTCTGCTATCATCCAGTCTATGAATGTTATGCCTGCGATTCTGCCCGAGATATGTTTTCTACAGCTGCTGTACACCCATTTTCTGCAAATTAAAATCTTAAATAACGGCGTAGATACGTTCGCGTGCAATGTGCGTTACGATACGAACGATTGACCGAAAGCAAGCTCTGTTGCATAACAGTAATGTACAAGGTGAAGCACGCTTTACAGGTGACTTACAGTAAAACTGCTTGGTTGTCTTAAACATTCTAGAAATACGATTGGCGCGTGCTTCAGAAGTCGCTTCGACATCTACGCAGCGACCGTTTTCGTTGGCTGACCAGTTCTCGCCACCAAGGGTGAAGGAAGGTGGCCTTCGGCTGTGCTCCTCAAGCAGGTACACAATAAGCTGGCCAACAAGTAGAAAGTGAAAAAAAGAGAAAAAAATTGAAGAAACAACGTCTGACGGATTTCCCGAGAGATCGCGTACTCTCTCGCTCAAGAATTTATGCCTTATTAGAGACACTTTCGTCGATGAAAGATCAGAGTGCCATATCAGGAATGGCTGATGGCCAACAAGCCCGCAATCGAGATAGTATTGATTATTGATAAACGGTGCACACAAATACATATGTGACCAGTACACCTTTGAGGGCCGCATTTCTACGGTACGCATGCTGGAAGTGGGATTTTCTTTTGCGTGCCGCAACGTCATCAAAATTTGAGTTATGTAAACATGTTCTTTCCACGGGACGGCTTTCAGCTCTCCCATAGTAGAGCACTAAGTACTCTAAATCGTCTACCACTTTTTATAAACACATGTTCTTTCAACGTCATCGCATATCCATGTTCATGTAAATGACGTCTGTTTTGTTATCATCGTTAGAGTATGTCTAAGAAGGAAATGTTCTGTTGAGTGTTATTGACGTTTGTGGCAATAATTTTTTTCTAAACAAACAAAAAAGATAGGTTTACGTATCTTGTAACAACTTTTGGTGTGTCTGTAGATGTTGTGTTCTGTCGCGATGTACTGTTGGATTGTAATTGATGTTCACTGTCCGTGAGAATAAATTTCTCTAAACAAGGGACGGCTTACTCCTCCCACATAGCTGAGTACCAAGTACTCAAAATCATTAGACATTTTTTTTTATAAACACACAGTTTAGCTTGAAAAAGGAAGAAGGGCGTTCCACGTTTACGCCAATAACCGTAAGCACTAATACTGGTAGTGACGTCAGAGCACGATTCCGCACTCTCGCGTACACAGATCTTCACAAACACGTGTAATATTTCAGGCGTCCGTTTTCTTTTCTGCTTCATTTCCTTTCACCTTTCAGCAAAGAAAGTACAGAAAGTAACAGAGTGAAAGGAAAAAGGAAAACGACGCTTTCTACTTTTTAAGTACGTTCTTTCTTCTTTTTGTTAGGATTATTTAATACTCGAAAGGCTTAATAATTCATATAACCAATTCTCCGCCAGTCCCCCTAAGTGGGTATGATCCATGTTTAAGGCATCACCACCATCATCGTCGTTGTCACCACCACCATCATCATCGACGTCGTCACGGGACAAGCGTTTTCAGGATGATCAAACTAGCAGAGCGGCTTCCTCCGCCTAGTCTCTAATTATGGTCTCGAGGCGACGGCTTAACCTGTTAGTTCACCTACAGCGCAACGAAGTAACGCTGGTGGCGCCGGTTTTCCGGCGAAAAAATGCTCGCAGTTCGCACGCAGGGCAGGAGCAGGTAGAGGGAGAAGGCCGACACGCTCAATCACTCGGAAACAAAGTGGGTTAGCAGCAACAGCCGCCGCGGCATCGGTGAGAGTAGACGCGGTGACAAGCGAGGAACAGCAAGAACCAGACAGCAGCACTCCCCTTCCCACCCCTTCTCCTTCTAGACGTCTTCGACGTTCTCAGTAGGACGGAGAAAGTGGGGGTGACGAGGGGGAAACACCGCCGTTCCCGAACGCTTTCTCCACTCGAAAATGAGAAGCAAAACTGAAGAAGAACAAGGAGACACCTTCCGGGGAAAGAGTGCAAACGGCGAGAAAACGAAAAGGAAAGTAAAATTAGTCCAAAAGGGGGTCGAGGATGGCGAAGGGCACTGTCCCGAACCTCCCACGGTGCCTGTGTGGCCGTTCTTTCGATCGCCTTCAAAACAACCTGCATATTCTAGGTTCCGAGTTCACGTTCATTATTTTACGTCATAATTTTCTTGCAATAAACTTTCAGCCAATCATGACCTTGGACATGACATTAGTGAAAGTGGCCGACCAATCGCAAGAACTTAAAAAAAGAACTCTCATAGGGTAACTTAGAAGTGTGGCGGTTTGGGCTAGTTGGTATGACATGCCGATAGTTGTAGTGTGAGAACAGAACGACGACAACGTCTCCTTCTTGTCCCTTTGTCGTCGTTCTGTTCTCGCGCTATAACTATCGTAATCTCAAAGGGTCTTTTATTCATTCGCCTAACATGACTCAAAGGCGAAAACTGTCTTTTAGCGGCGAAGCTCCTTTTAGTCAAGCCTTGTCCTGCGTCAGGCGTAACCGGCAGTATCAGACCAACAGACATACAGACAGACCGACAGACGGACAGACATACGGACGGACATACGGACGCACGGACAGACGGAAGCATGGACGGAAGCACGGAGGGACGCACGGAGGGACGCACGGAGGGACGCACGGATGGACACATATGTTACCCGAGCGTTGCCCTATATAACGTTAATTAACTGGCATAAAGTGACACAAAGGGTCGACGACAAAGCTTGGTTCTAAGGTCCATAATGTTTATGTAGAAGTTGCCGACTAGTAAAAAGAGTTTGTGCCTGTAGGAGTTTTATAATGTTTAGTTGCAATCATGATCGCTGTTGGTCATTGTAAACCTTTCTTTTATGTCTCACACCCACGGATCTCCCCCTGACAGGCACCGCGGACAGACACCTTCGACAGACAAGGCTCAACCCTAAAGTGCTTCGCCTCAAACAAAAAAAAAAAGATAGCTATGCGAACTCGCTCCTTTCTACGAACAGCGCGGATTTCGGAGCCAGGAAATCGACGAAACAACACGGACCGTTCTGACAACTGTCTTTTAGAGCACGACGCAGGACCGAAATGGTGCGATTGCCAACACCACTTTGTATTATTATTTTTCGTGGTGCTTCCCGAATGCGAAGATCAATGCGCTGTATATTACGATTGGCTGGGCGCCGAAATTCACTCACTATGACCGAATGACTTCATAAGCTTAGAGAGTGCGCACCGGCTTGACGAATTAACTTTACGAATGAAGTACCTTGGGGTCATAACGACGGCTTATGCGTGGGATCTCGCTTTGAATTCAGTCTATTCTCTCAAGGAAGCGACATTACGAAATTTGTCGGGCTATTCACTATAACATGTTCGTTGGTTCTGGACATGTACATACACGCTCTAAGAAAAGAAATGATGATTTTTGAAGATAGTTCGCATGTCGATCTAAAGAGAGTCGTCCACATAACAAGTCAGGGCTAATCAAGAATGACCAAAAGACTCCTTTTTTTCTCCCTCAAAGTGTTCATGCAAATAAAGAAAGGAGGACGAACAGATTATTTTGTATATAGGAACAAGTCCATCTATGTTCACGTTAAGAAATAAATTAATTGCACAAGCTTTGAAAACGAAGAAATATAAAAACACAAGTCCTGCAACAGCCCACGCTGCGTACCAGCATGTATTCTTCTCAATCGCAGTAAAAACACTCAAACTACGCACATATTTAAAAATTATAGAAGGTTGGTCGGGGGCTCCTTCGTTATTGTTTGTGCTGTGCTGCTTGAATGAAACTCAACCGTGGCCAGGCCAGCGATATCGGACGCCACGCTATTACCGAAGCAAGAACGTCAAGTGACGATGCCAGCGCGTCATTACGGATTCATAAACACAGCAACGCACAAGACTCTCCGAAGTCGCTGCGATAAGAAATCGAGGCAAACAACCGGCGGCAAAACAGTTTGTCGCTCACGAGATTGACGAGGCAGCACCGTCAACGCCACAGGCACCAACGACATCTCGTAGCATCGACGACAAAAAAAAAAAAAAAACACAGGCTAAGTTAGCAATAAAAAGTGCTGCAACGCGCGTTCTTGTTCAGGACGGCGCTTCCGTTCCACGGTGGTTCCTGCCAAAAAGTCGGTCGGGCCGCGGCGGCTGCGAGATAATTTTAAATCCATGGAGGTCACCCCCTTCCTTCCTCCCACCAGCCCCACCTCGTTGCCCTCACCTTACAAACGCTGCCCTCCTCACCCTCGAGGTTGCTATAGAGTGCGCACCCAGTCGACGTTATTATTATTTTTTTTCCTCTCTCCAATGCTCCGCTCCTCCAACGGTGGTTTTCTCTTTCTCCGAGCCCAGTATTGCGCTACTTTCCTTCAACCGTGGTCGACTTCTTCAAGGCTCGCCATTCCATCGTTTTTTACCGTACGCTTCCCCCCCCCCCCCCAAATCTCTTCACTCCCATCTGAAGTCTTCTTCACTCGACTTCAGTCATCGTGCCCGGCGCTGGAGGTTAGCGGTACCGCAATCGCACAAAGAAGAAAGACGCCTCAAGAACACCGGAAAGACGCGATAGACACCGCTTTCCATCCGATGGGCACGTCGGGAACGCCGTTGAATGGACACCTAGTCGTGCTAAGCCTCGTGAGCGTGCAGCGTAGACGACTACGTGGAGCGTCACAAACGGCACCCGTTTGAAGTGACCGCAGAAGAGCCGTTCACTTTCGATGACGGTGAAGTCGTCGTTACAGGGGGCTCCCGACGCGGGATGCTGTCGACGACGCGAGATGTCGGACTGGTGACGCGGAACCTTCGAGTGCGTGTGCCGCGGGCAAGTGTCGTCGTCCTCGTCGGTCGCAGTGGTTGTTGCCGATTCGCATCTCCTCGCGGTCCCCTGTGCCCGCTACTGTTCTAGTCCTGCTCGACACGCTTTTGACGTCGCTTCGCCCGAGGGAGTGAGTTGTTCGCTTGCGCTTGACCTGGTGACTAGCGGCTCGAGTGCGCACCCCGTGCTCCAGTTTGTGCGACGGGTCGGCGGGCAGCGACAGCGTCTGTCTAGGAGAGCGGAATAAAACGCCGTTGTCAGCAGCTGTCTTTCCGAGGTGAGTTGGTGCCTCGTTTAGTGGTACGGGGCGTCTTTATCTTCTTGACTGTCTTGTTTCGCGTGTCAGCAGTTGCTGCGTAGCGTGTGACTTTGAAGTTTGACAGTCGTGCCATCACATGAAGCATAAGAACTGATCTGGTAATGGTATCTTGTGAGAGGACACTAAGCGTGTCGGTCCGTTTAAGCGTGCGTTGGTTAAGTATGGTTAGAGATCCGCTGGTTGTCGCCGCGGACACACTAGCTCCGACCAATTTACGGGCATTAAATTAGACGGACTACATAGTAAACGCTTATAGAGTTAGCCCCCCCCCCCCCCATCCACTATCCAGGTATTGATGTTGTCTGTCCATTTCTCAACCCTTATGCGGTGTAGCGGAAGAAAGTTAAAATAGCTCAAAAGAAAACGCGGCAATGCATCTCAGGGCAATTAACACATGGGTATGAGGACGCATAAAAAAGGGGGAGGGGGTAGAACATGAATGCAAAAGACCGGAACCAAATACGCTGCCTCATTCGCCGCAGTGCGACAGAATAGCCACTGACTTATCACTGCTGGTAACTGTGGGTTGAACGAGTTGGCCCCTTTTTTTTACTATTCAAGCCATTTAGGCTATCGGTTTAAATATTTGTATACAATCAAGTTCTAATCACGTAGTAAAGCCTTATGTGACTGATTGATCAATGGGGCCATTGGTGAACTCAGAGCAGGAAGGACGTAACGTAGACAGGCTTGTGATAAACAGTCGACCGAATAAAACTCCCTGATGGACGAACAGGTTGCTAACAGGTGAAGTTCGGCAGACAGTCAGTGTCTTATGTGCATACCACTGTCCCGTTTGTTATTATCTCTTATATTATAAATAGAAGAAGCAGCTTTGGGTGCTTCTTATTTATTAGCTCAGCACGGCTGTGAACAATTTGGCATTAGTCTGCATTAGCAAAAGTGAACCAGTTCGTCTTTTCTTTTTACCCGACATATGCAACGTGACACGTAATGTTCAATCATTTCCAAACAATGACTTTACAAATCGTCAGATTGTTAAGCGTCAGTGATGCCACTTCTCCGTGCGTGCTTGATAATTAAGGCCTTAGGTGGCTCACCAGGAGAGGGGGGGGGGGGTTGGCTTTACTACTAGTCATCTAAGAGCGGAAGGGGGGAGGGGTGCAAAGTCAGCCTCATGCATTGACATAATAAGGAGGGGGTTGCTTCGATGAACATGAGCCCCCCACCCCCGCCTTCCTGAAGAGAAGGCTTGCGCATGCCTACGAATAAGGAAATGAATATTCAAATGCGAGAAGTGACCGTCGTCGGTGTCAGCATGAAGTGATGCAAAAAAATCACAACGTCATCGTACGACCATGACGCTGCGACGTTATCGTGACGTCACTAAGGCGTAATATCACACGATGACGCTTTCACACGACGTCGTCGCTTTCTCAAAGTTGAGCCTATCTCTGAGGTGATGCAAAACAAGGGGACGTGCCTACAGCTTGCAAGCCTATAATCTCGAAGGCAGCGCTAACGCGTTTTTGCATATGTAGAACACCATGAATTCAGTGTAGTTTCTAATGCTGTTACTCGCCCCGAACTTTTGTTGGAGCACACCACGCGGGAGAACGTCGGCTTATTGTGCGTCTGCAGACTCTCGTTCCCGTATACGCCATCACGTGATTGTTGAGAGTGCAAGGGGGAGTGGCCGTTTACGCGCTGGCCCAAACGCGCTAGCGCGCGCCAGCGCGTTCTTGCAGTGCTTGGGCCAGCTGTTGCGCATGCGTAGTAAGGGTGTCACGCCGCACACCAGACTGAATTCCTTCAAAAGCGGCTTCGCATCTAAAAAGAAGAAGGCTTTCGCCTTCGAGTCATCTTAGGTGAACGCGTAAGAAACCGTGCAGATTTGATTTTTCTTTTTGCTCGCGCGCAGTTTTACAACACACAGAGAACAGTTGTTATCTCTCTATTTTCGCTTCCGCAAGCGGAGGATGAGACCATAATGACTTCTCGAGGCCAAAGTTTGTTTCTGTTTTTTGTCCTTAACCATGTTCTTGATCAACTGCACTCGCCCTTGTGCCTTAATGGATAGGGCGGCGGGCTGCTATGAACGAAGACGCGGGTTCGATTTCCTGCTGCAGTAGCCAAATTTTTATGAGGGCGAAGTACAAAAATGAAAAGTGTGAATTTTGCACCACACCTCCTGCTTGGTGAAAAAAAAAATCCCGAGGAAAGCAAAACCAACCGGTGAGCAGTCCATCCATAGTTCTACATTCGCGCGTGGAGAGAAGAGTTCACAAGCAGATAGCGACGTTTCCATTCCGTAAGGCACCCTATCTCCATACGCAGGCCTGCGCTCATTATCTTTGTAACATCCGGCGCCCTTGTTGACGTCAAAAAAAGCACATAGCATGCCATTGGCCAATAACACACAGCGCTGTGTTGTCTTGAATGTGCCTTCTCCTCTTGTCCGTGTCATTTGTCGGCGTTACCATATATTATCATGTAGGTATACGCTCTTTGTTGACGGATTCAACGAATTTCTCCGGCAATCTATTTCTGAAGCAATTAACCCCGATACAATGGTTATTCGATGATTACTCGAAAAAGAGGTTCCGGACCCCGTTAGAGCTGAAAATTGCCGTTGTTTCGCTTTCGTAACAGTCGTCGAGCGCGGTTTTGATGCCCAGCAACGTTGAAAAAAAAGAAGTCCCAGTTCTGACCAGTTGCCAACATATAGTAATAACCTCGCACGTGCGTCCCTTCTAGTGACAGGACGCCAAGCTCAAAGTTAAGCTCGCCAGTTGGCGAGATTGAATCTCTCTCGAGGCCCGAGTGCATACAACAGCTAGCCTTGTGGTCTCCATCGCACGGCCCACGTTCTGAGACTGTCATTGCAGCAGCGTTTGCTTGATGCATGGGAGAACGGAGAGATGACGTCGTCAACGTTAAAACAGAAATGAGGCTTTGTTCGTCGCGACAGGTTGCGTCGGTCGGTCGGTCTCCGTCGCGGTGCCAAGGAGACGTGCCCCCCCCCCCCCTCGCCCACTCCTTTCTCGAGGGCGCCGATTACGTTCGCCGCATGACCGAATGCCGTTGTTGATAGCGTCCCTCGATAGCCAGGTCTAATTGGCGATCTTGGTTAATATGTAGAAGCGGTAAGGTAGTGTCTCGCAAGCCTTTCACCAAAGTGATAATCAGGAGCCTGACTGCACCCACTCCTGAGCAAAGATCTCGCCCGTGTTTTGCTAATTAGCTTGGTACAGTGCTTGCAGCAGCCCCGTTTTGCACGCGAGCATCTTAATCTCTTCTGCCAGCTGAACCTTCTGCCACTCCCTCGCGCGCTTGCCTCTTGTTGGAATCCCCTCTCTTACTCTCTCTGACTAGCGGTTATCTCGTCTTCGTTCTACGCGTCCGTGTCCCTTTATTCTTCATTTCGTCTAAGACGTTCTTAACAGTTCCATGGCCCACTATGCTTTCTTCTTGTGCTGGACAAATTCAAAGAACACAGCCACTCATGAGCAAGCCCTAGCACTCGTCAAGCGAGCAGTGGACGGTCTGCCTTCACTTCGCAGCACGCGGGAATGCCAACTCACAAATCATAAACTTACTTTACAACCGCCATTCCCGCGTGATCTACCCAGTAGCCCATAATCCGTTGTACCGGGCTGAACGAATCGTTTGCCGCCTACTCCGAGTGGGCGCCTTCATTTCGCGCATTTTTAACATACGAGTGCACAAGAGTGCAGTCTTGCCCCATTGCCGCCTCTTCTGGAGTCCACGAGTCGACTCTAATCCCGTACATCGTCATTGCCCAAACAAGCCGGACCACTCTTTTTCGGTGGATGAGAGACAGGAGCTTTTGTGCAGCCCACAACCGGAAGACCGACTCCGGATCGTATGCCATGGAAGCCACCGAAGCCAAGTATACTTTCGGCTACCTAGAACTATAGCGTTACCAACTCTTCAATGACGGCAGTCGGGACGGATGAAGGGTAGGGGGCTCTAACAGAGAGCTAGCGAAGTCAGCTTTCTTTATTGCGGAATATTTTAGATAAGCACATTGTTTCTTCATTGTTACAGCCTCTTAATGTGCTGTTTCAAGAAGCGCTGCTCGCAACACTTCGTCTTGCTGAAGAATGAACTCGCCAAATGTGTCGCACTTCACGCGAAAGTTCAGCTAAACTTGCTCAGGCCCCTCGCAGCCGCCATAACATTGCTTCCTGCACGCGGTTTGTGGGACTTTTGCGTTTCGCGTGCGTTAGACCACATAAAATATTCTAACTGGATGGTCCGGACCGAATCCAGGGCATACATATTTCCTTACAGGGATGGCGCAGGAGTCGGGACATTGTATGAAAAGTTGAGACAGTCCCCGCAAAATCCGTAGTGGTTGTTAACCCTAACTAGAGCGGCCTGAGGACCTTTCGTCTTCATTTTCCTTCAACCCACCTCTGCCTTACATGACTCATTCCATGGAGTCAAATGAAATTGTCTCGACCACTTCTTTGTCCGTTAAGGTTACATAAATAATTTTTTTTCAAAGGATCACTGGGACGTACTCAAGTTGAACCCTTTTCGTAAGCCTTCAAGTTTCTGTCCCGAACGTAACAAGAACAAAAATAAAAAAAACGGTAGGAAGGGGAAGGTGGAAACTCGTGATACTTTCTTGAAGTAGACCCGTTGTCGGACATGTTAGAAAAGAAAATTGATGTGTGCTGTTATCAAGCCTTTAAGAAACTAGCTCCATTGCCAGATACCGTACACTATCCGTCTTTGCTTCGGCTAGTGTCTTAAATTGGCACAGCTCCTGGGTGCACCTGGAGTTACTGTACAGGCTCTTTTGGGGCAAATTGCAAAAGTTTAGTTAGCTGGGCAAGTTGGTCTTTCAGGGAAGCCTGCACAGCAATTCTAGTCACTGGAGTCACCAGAGGAGCCTCCTTTCCACCAGAAAATTTTCAGTTTTTCATGTATTTACGTACACGCGCCCCAACGCACGTATGTGCATGAACATACATAAATGGTGGTTTAGGGATTTTTTAGGGATTACCTGAATTGCTGGTTAAATTACTGTGTTCCCTTTGAAGCCGCCTAGAATTTGACAAGACACAGTGAATAAGTAGCCTCTAAAACATAAGTGTTTCATAGCCAGGGAAAAAAAATAAGACATAGCCAGATGGAGCGAGTGGCGACCATAACCTCCGGCCTTATCGTGTGCTTACCTCAAGAGCTCAGTAACGTATGCTGTCGAGCTAGTTGGTGTGTAACTGCGCCAACGATGTTTTGCACAGTTACCTCAAGAGCTTGGCTAGCCATCAGCCGTGACGTGACTAGGGTGGCCTAATGTGACCAAACCTGCTGTCTCTGTGCTGGCCATGCTTGCACAGAATAACTGGGGTCAAAATTATGGGTGCATGCTCTAAAAAAGGGTGCTAGAGTGAAAGTGTTTGGTCTCCGGAATCTTCAGAGTGGAGATGTGACACCGCAAAGAACAACAATGCTAGTCGGCGGGAGCCAAAACATGAAACCTATCACATTACCTCGATCACATAAGCATGCTCACAGGCGAGCTGTGGGAAGCCTTCCGCCCAACCCCTAATCATTGAAAGGGGGCGACAAGTCCGCCTTACGTCTTTACTGAATCGGACCTATCCCGTGGTTCTTTAATGTACAGGGTTTGGTAATGCATATTTCTGTTAGAAGTAGGGCATCGAGGCACTCTAGTTAGAAATCGCAGCCAAAGACCCCTGATGTTGCGTTCAAATAACTGTGCTTGCCACCATTACCTACATAAATTTGAAAATCAAGAGCAGGCCGATATGAGAAGCCCGTTGTCGCTTGATTTTCATTTTTACATTTGTTGCGAAACTTGTTGCCTTCTGTTTTTTATTTTTGTTAAAGTTTTACTTTGGTTCGTTTCGAGCTCTATTCTGTACCACTTGCAAGTACAGTTTATAATTTTGTATAATCTATTTTTCGAGTTGCGAGTTTGACCAGCCTACAATTTCTACATTTTAGTGTTAAACTGCTGTTCCCATTTGTTGTTTTGTTTCTACCTCGAGCATTGGGGCCACGGACCTCGTCAAGCAGTGTTGGCTTTTTGTTCATGATCCTAATATTAGTGACAGAGCTGCCCCCCCAAGCCCCACCAAGCACACCTAATGGAAAACTCTTGGCACGTGAACGCTCGATCCCCACATACCGCGCAACTTAGGCCGCAGCGCGAATGAATCAGACTCAAAGGAATGCATAACGACCAGGAGTAACAAGAATTCGCAGACAGAAAGTGAAGGCCTAAGCGAACGGGTCAGACTGCAGCGAGGCCGGGGCCATCGCACAGCAGCTCCTGGGAGCCGTCAAAAGGCGGCGGACCGAGCAGATGTTTATTTCCAGGTCGAAGCAGGCAGAACGCCGGTCCTGGGTTCAAGACGCCGCGAGGCTTGTGTACTCTTAGCCGGCTGGCCGTGCTTGCTTGCTTGTTCGCTCGCTTGCGAGATGTGCGTGCTCGCGGCCGTGCCGCAAGCTACCCCGTGCGCTGCGTAAACAAACTTCTCGGCCCACGGCCTGCCAGCAGCCTTTCGAGACGGCGTCGGATGCAGTGGGTAACAGCACAGGTCCACTGTACATGCACGCGGACTGACCGGACCTCGCAAGTTTGTCGCGAGGGCCGAACAGAAATGGACACCGTCCATCCATGGCCACCTGACGCTGGTACGTGTCCACCCGACGCTCTGATTAAGGTACCAGCGCCCGTTAAGCGCTAAGAACCAGCGTATAGAGGGATATAAGTGGGGAAAGGAAACACAGGTTTTAAACAGACGAGCATATACGGTTGGCCACCATACGTGAGGGAACGGGAAAATTCAGAAGCCCTTGCCCTATCGGGAAAATGGGGACAAGCGAAGTGTGCGTGCCTTACCCACTTCTTTCCTTCTTTCTCTCTTTTCTTCTTTCTTTTTTTTCCTCATTAGTCAACGCTGCCTCCTTTATCCGCGTGCTTAGCGGTGTGACGCGTAAGTAGCTGGATGCAGAGACAACGGCAGTATTCTGATCATATCCCGGAAACAATGAAATCTAATAACGTGCAATGACACGACGTTTTTATCAAAGACCGGATCTGAAGCGGCTGATAGCCTACAAGCTCACTATCGAGAGAGCATTGTTTATTCGAAAATGGTCCAAACAAACGTGCATGTTACTGGTACACCATTTACGACCTCCTTTGGATACATCCTCATCGGACACCAGGCATCCAACTGGCAAGAGCTCATTCCGCAAAAGAATCCGGTGCTGTGCAATGGTTGTGAGCGAAAGAGCAGCGTTGGTTGTGAGCGAAAATTCGAGGTAGAAGAAAATAAAGATGGGATCTGAAGGGTGATTGCCCTTTGGCATCTCTTGCGGCAAAGTTCGGGCACAGTAAAAGTTTACTGTGTTACTCTGTGGTTCAGGTCTCCACCTATAGAAGAGACGGCAGGCTAGCGATTAGGAAGACCACAGGGTGAGCGTGTGTGTCAGTGTTCACGTTTGTGTACGTATGTGCGTGCGAACGGATATAACTGCTGCGCTGAACTCTGAAAGGCGAAGCTTGAGGGGGGCCCCCAATTTTTCACGAATCATTAAACCACCACTTAAGTTCGTAACTCGGAGAAACTTCACTTAATAGGCGCTGAAAATTTAGTTTGTTGCACCACAGCGGATATGAAAGCGGCTCTCCTTTTTTCGCGCAGTGTATAAACTTGGCGAGCTGCCAAGAAATCTCGGGTATCCCTTGCTGTAGGACTGTTGACTTTTACTGCGAACCGGAAGCTCGGATCTTCAACATCCAGCGCGTGCAATCGCCTCAGGACTTGACATATTGTCGTTGCGGTCGACTTGGGCAAGAGTTGAGAGACGTTGCAAGTTGCCTTGCCACAGTCATTGGCGCGCCACACCGCAAGAGCCTGGACTTGTTTTCGTGACAGTGAGCCAAATTTATCTCGCATGAATCGCATTTATTTATCAATTTTCGCATCCGCTGTAAGAACTTCAAATAAAGTGAATGAGGTGACACAGAATGAAGACAGTCGATGCCGAAAGATTGTGTCAGTGCTAGAGAATGAAAGAGCATACTGGTTGAAGACGGGGTTGTATTGTTTCGGTAAACTGAATGAGGCGACAAGAACGTGGGCACAGCGCTGCACATAGAACAAAACGTGGTTGATCTCTACGTCATAAATACACAGGGAAATACCACTAGAACAAATGTTACTCAAAGAACTATCAAGTTGTACAAACTTTTTTTAAACCTAATGCCAACTCACTTTAATATAACAGTATGCTGCGCTGAAGTGCATTGCCATTCAACGAATACGTTCCGCGACACCATCCACTGACTCCCAAATCATGCCGCTCACTTCTAAATGTGCAACCACGCTTTTTGTGTCATTTTACATAATAAGTTATGTGGGGTTTTACGTCCAGAAACCAAGATATGATGATGATTGATGCCGTAGTGGAAGACTCCGGAAATTTCGACCACCTGGTGTTCTTTTACGCACCGTGACATCGCATGAGTAGCCTAACTTCATCGTGGCTTTCGCTAAGTCACGATTTTATGTTGACAAGGGCGCTTTATTACCGAGTGACGAAAGGTAGGTGCCAACTGACATAGAGCTCGATTGGCTGCCTACATAATTTTAAAAGCCTGTCGAAGCCATATTCGCATCGACAGCTGCAGCCGTATCCGTATACAACCGCGTGATTTTTATCACGATCGAGCGCCACGTCATGCTGTGTCTGACACAGCCTTATAACTGAACCTCTCTTGCATTAGTAATCAACGCAACAATAACCTATCATCACCTAGCTAAATATTAGCAACAACATGGAAACAACCTACATCACCTAGTTAAGGCCTAGAGACAATTCAGAAGCAACCAGATTAGTCTTCAGAAGTACCCAGTATCGCTGTTTTAAGCTTTGTGCGGCTTAGAGCAAGTTATTTCATTTTGTTTTCACTGGACAGTTATGGAAGAAGCTTCTATATGTGGCTCATACGTGTGCTTTATCGCTCATAATTTCCAACTAAAAGTCGAATACTACAGCTCGTAGTGTAAACAAGAGGATAGAAGCTTTTGAAATTCGATTACTTGAAGTATACGGATATGCCCAAATAGAAAAGGTCTGCTACTATTATGAGTGTGTGCCTTACGACGTTTACGTGTTCTCAGCGAACGCAAGAGCTGTGGCGGCTGTTCCGCTGTATGGTGATCAAGATGAAGATTGACATAGCAGGTAGATCAGGCAGAAAGGGCAGAACACATAGCACAAAGAGAACGTACAATATACGAGAACAAACAGAATAGAATAGACAAGACATAACCGTCATAATTGAAAAGACGGAGAGACGAAACACTAAGAATAGGACAAAAAAAAGAAATGACATAGCCGAAAAGACAGTCTCGATGTTCTGAGCCCCTACATCCATGCACCAGGCACACAAGCCTCAACATGCACGGACAGGCACGAATGTCGGCTGTGTGACGCCTCGGCTTCAACCGGGTCTCCTTTCTGCGGCATTCATCTTATCCAGCAACGTTTCACAGTTCATTCCTTCCTTCCGCAAAGCGTCTTTGCAGCAGATGACGGCACGCCGTCTCAAGTTATCGCGCCGCATGGCGGCGCGAGCATCGCGTCTACGCGCGCGCGCTCTGGCGGCATGCGCGCCGCGACCATGCGCCACCTGTTGGCGCTTCATTTGTGCTTGTTTACGCTCCCTGCGGCGGCCCGGGCACAATGCTCCCAAATGCTGGCAGCGCTTCCTAATTACGATGTACGCGACTTCGCGCAACATGAGACGCGCTCGCGGCGTACATTCACCCTGGACAAGCGACACGAGACGTGCAGACGACGGCGGCGGCAGCGCGTGTTGTGTACGCGTCTGTGGCGCCGCCTCTCGTCTTTCGACGTGCCACTTGACGAAAACTCGAGGTCCCTTAGCGCCCCCGTATAGATGGGGTTGGAGGGGCATCCCTTGCCGCGCAGATCTACAGTTACTCGCAGTAGAGGAGAGTTTCCGTATAGGCCATAACGTTTGCAAGTAGTCGGCCATTATTCTCACGAGCTGACAAGTTCATTTTCATTTCAGCTGGGTACGCGACTAGACAAAGACACCAACTAACAGTCACCCCCCCATCGCACACGTACTAACTGTTATAAGTATTCCTTTTTTCGCAGAACTATTTCCGATTGGAATAAACTTGAGAATTCACAACTTCTACAGCCTTCTCTAAGGTTGTTTGAGCCCCACCTTAATTAGCATTGTATACCGATCCTCTGTTGTTGTATTATTTGTAACAACTTTTTGTACCCGAGAAGAAGAGCCATTTCATCTGTGTTGAATTGTGCAGTTGTTGTAAACAATGTATCCTTTTTATGCACTGTAACCCACCTGCTAAAATCCCTATCAGGGATTGCAGTATTTATAAATAAAAATAAATAAATAATAAGTTTCTGGCTACGTCAGTATCTACAATCATAGGCGTGCGGACGGAGGCTGGGGTGGGGGGAAGGGGAAGGGACGCCTTTTCTAGTCACTTAAGAGGTGGGGGACGTCAAGTCAGCCATATATATTCAGGGTTGCCCATTCAAAGGGATAGAGAGGGGGGGGGGGAAGCGCTGCGACGAACTTTCACCCCGCCTGAAGGGGAGACCTGCGCGCTTTTTGTCAACAATCTAGGGACTTCAACGCGATAATAGCTCTGGGACAATAAAAAAAACAACCTCCTAAACTGAAATTCAGTCAGTTCCATGCCGCGAAAATTGACGCACTGTGAATCCGTAAGCGTGCGAACGCATACGATTAGCTCGCGAGATCACTTACATCATCCAGCATCATCATTATCCCTTCTATCATCACGATGATCGTCATTGGCATCACTACTACCATTTCGAGCATCATCATCACGATTACGAGCATTGCCGTCGTCATTTAGCATCATCATTTGGGACAAAATAATAATAATCAAGTAGCATAATCGTTTCGGACATAATCATCACCATCAGACCCCTAGTGGTGACGCGGCGAACCTTCTGTCCCTGCATGATACTGGAGAGACATGCAGACGGCTCAGGCTAGACTTGGAGCTGTGACAGTTTGGGCTAGTTTGGTATGACATGACGATAGTTTGCTTGCTTGCTTGTTCCTTTCTTTTGTGGCTCTCACCCACTAAGGGGGATTGGCCAAGAAGCCGGTGGTTAATGCAAGTCAATACCTTTAGGTTTTCTAGACTAGGGGAATATGATTACTGTGTTCTGACTGTGAAATTATTTTGGCGCAATGTAAAAAAAGGAAAAAAAGGGGGGAATAGAAATAATAGAATTTGTTGAATATCTGAGGTGGAATCGTTATATGAAATTCTCCTGAAAGTTGAATCACTGCAGTGTATCAGCTAAATAATAAGTGGTAGTGTGGCTAGTAAAATTCGAGAGCTGATCGCTGACTCAGCAAGGTAATCTTACAGCGCGAGGACAGAACGACGACCTTCCTTCTCGTCTCTTTGTTGATTGATTGATTGATTTGTGGGGTTTAACGTCCCAAAACCACCATATGATTATGAGAGACGCCGTAGTGGAGGGCTCCGGAAATTTGACCACCTGGGGTTCTTTAACGTGCACCCAAATCTGAGCACACGGGCCTACGACATTTCCGCCTCCATTGGAAATGCAGCCGCCGCAGCCGGGATTTGAACCCGCGACCTGCGGGTCAGCAGCCGAGTACCTTAGCCACTAGACCACCGCGGCGGGGCTCTCGTCTCTTTGTCGTCGTTCTGTTCTCGCGATATAACTATCGTCGATTTAGAGCATGGGAATAAACAATATTGTTGGGACGAACAGTATGTAACGTGATTCGCGGAATACCAGCAGAATGTTTGTGTTTGTAGCAACAGCTTTGTGCCGCTTTCACAGGTGTCGAGCAGTTTTTACTTCACAATAGTCACCGTGCGTATTCTGCTGGGGAGTCTTCTTGTAAAGTTGCATAGATAACAACAGCCCGTGTGAACGTTCACTGAGGCAGACCCGTACAATTTTTTTTTAACAGGCCTGTCAGTGACGTCAGCCGACCTGACTGGGCCTGGCTTGTTATTGAAGGTATTCATGGCATGTAGTACGGTTGCCAAAATAGCACACGCTTCGCCTCAGCGAAAACTTCACCTCAGTAAAACATCTTCAAACTAAGAATTTCTCTATCTATCTCTTTCTTTCTACTCGTTCTTACAACCCATGATGTCACTGCATCAGTCACCGGGAAAATAAATCGGTGCAGCACAGGGCGAAAAGGAGGACGATGTAACGAGGACGACGCGTGCCTGTTCATAAAAACGATCAACTTCTTTTAGGCGACAAGAGAAAAACCAAGAGTTCCTTCTACGACAAACGGCCATCATGGGCCCTAAGGAGCTCTGCCCTAAAGTAGACGTGTGACAAGGGAAGACAATTTTCGAGCCCGTTTGGCAAATGTACAAGTTCAAGTTGCTTCCGTCCCCGCCACCCATTTCTCCTATCACGGATCAGGCGTTCAAGAACACGATATGAACTGGAAAGCGACGAGGTCAGTTCTCGAGCTTCGTAAGCATGTGCAGGGTTTTCATACTGAGGGGGGGGGGGGAGATGGAGGTCAAAGGGATCAATGTTGCACCGAAACGCTCTACCCCCCTCCCCCCACTTACAAAGCCAGAAAGTGCCTTCGAAATTGCATAACAATGAAGATCTTGATTAATATTCAGTGCAAATACGAGGTACTAGATTAAGGAAGGAGGTATGTGCTCCAGCCATGGTGTAACGAAAATAATATGGCTCTAGCCTTCTCCCCACTGTGCACCCCTATGTTGAGCTCTGTACAACAGATAAGAAAAAGAAAATAAGTAAGTATACATATAAATAAAAATAAAATAAAATACAAACGTGACATTTTTTTTTCACTGCAAGACTCCTGAATTCGAAATGCGCGCGAACATCATTCAAACATGAAGAAACCAGATTTAAACACAGGTATACTCAGGCAACTTCGCTACTGTGTGCATTCTGTGATGAACTGGAAACAATAGACCATTTCTTTTTGACCTGCATGCGGTTTAACACATTACGAAAAACCCTATTAGAAAAACCTTTACGTGGTATTGGTATGGATTTAATCTCTCTGTCATTTTGTCTTCTAGAGCTTCCATTTCTGGTTTCTCTAATGCGACCGTATGCGCGGCCGTGCGGGACTATATTGATGAAACTAATAGGTTGACTAATTAACCGGTTTCATTATCCTAACAGGTCCACATATTTATATTCGTATAAAATCAGATTATTGCTCTATTCTAAGAATAAATTCGTTTATGTAAATATTTGTATGCATTAGATTAAGCACCACACTTTTTTAGGCTATCTGTAATCTTTCTGTTAAACCTCCATCATTCCAAATCTGAACAGTAAATTTTGAAACCACTCGATTCTTGGCCAATCCCCCATAGTGGGTATGCGCCACTAACAATAGGAGAACAACAACAACAACAACAACAACAACAACAAACCAGATTTCAGTTTACAGTGGCTGCAAATCATATGCTAAGGAGATATAGGGAAAGCGAGGTGTGGGCAGGCACATCTTTCGGTGTTCTGAAGAAAGTAAGTCGTAAGATGTTTCTCGTACGACTACTCCGCTGCACAGAACTGTCGAGGGTGTATGGTACACGGCTGCCGCTGCCCGTGCACGCAGCACGCCGTTGGTGCCACCGTGTCTGGTTACGTCGTGTTGTGGCAGCGCCACCATAAAAACGGCTCTTCGCGCTTCTTACGGGGGCCGTTGAACCCCGAGCGTCTTTCTGCCACGCACGTGGTGTGTGCTTGGGTGCTTTGGATATCATCGCCGCGCCCTTTCGACCTTCGCAGACGACAGTTTTATAAGAAGCGAGACATTAAATAGGGTGCTGAAATTCACACACACGCACGCACGCAAACACACACACACACACACACACACACACACACACACACACACACACTTTGGGTTGGCGGGATGGAGACAAGTGGTCGCAGATTGTGAGAAATATGCAACGTTTCAAAGCCGATCAGAAGATATTTCGCTCTTTATTTCGCATATTTGCAACCAATACTCGTCTCCTCTCATACCACCATCACCCGGTAAGATTAGATTAGTCTTAAATTATGTAAAGCGAGGATTCAACACGGGACCGAGAAAGAAATCTGAAGCACAGGGCAAGTGTTACTTGCCACTAATCTTCACGTTGAAAAGCTTTCCTGCATATATGGACAGCCGCGGTAGCACTCGCAAGAAGCCTGACCGTTAAACAACAACAACAACAACAACAACAACAACAACAACAACAACGACAACAACAACAACAACAACAACAACAACATGTGGCGTTTTACGTCAGAAAACAAGGATATGATTACGAGGAACGGCGCAGTGGAGGGCTTCGGAAATTAAGACGATCTGATGTTCTTTGACGTGGACCACCTGCGCACAGCGCACGGGATCTCCACCACTGTACGCCTCCAGCGAAAATGCAACCGCCGCGACCGGAATCGAACCCTCGACCTTTGGGTCCGAAGCCGATTACCCTAGCCACTGATCCATCGATGCGGAATCACACATCAGTCGTCAAGCACGGAAGACCGAGACAAATACAGAATACAACAATCTGTATAGCTGTTTTTCTTCGCTCTGCAGCGCGACAGACGTGTCACTGATACGGTTGCTCTCTTTCTTTTCAAGTGCGATAGGCCTCCATGACTTCTTTTTTTTTTTTGGCAAACTCGTTCCCACTTCAGCGAAGAACTCGCGTTCTGGTCAGCACTGGCACACAGCCACCGTTCCTCACCGAACATAGGTAAATGAAACACCAATTTATTCTTATTTCTATAGCACTCGCATTCTTTTAAGAAAAAAAAAACTATTAGGCCGCCTGTAGTGCTGCGCAGCTGACCGATCAGTTCGTGGAAAGATAATTATGAGCTGCATTTGTGTTGACTTTCCCAACTTGATTGCAGTGTTAACGGGTAGTGTGTCTGCACGTGCTAACGCGGCAGGGTGCATATGTAAGGAAACTATCCGCAATAAGGATTTGTTGCACGTAGCGCTTGTCGTCTGCACCTGTTTTATTCCTTGGTTAAATGTTCTATCCTTACATTAGAGTACTTAAGGCGACGAACCAACTATCCCAAGATGAATTTTCTCATGATTAGAATAAGCTGTTCACGTTAATTTATGGGTCCGGAAGGCAACGTTGTACGAAATGTGACAACGAAATTCTACCGGAGTTATTTCTCATTCAGTGATTCATATGTTGAATTATTCATGTATGGAGCAAAACATTACAAATTAATAATACGACTACGGTTTCATTTTAAGCTGCGCAAATTAAATATTTCGACGCATCAAAGCGAGCGCATTGGGTATGATATATTTGGTGTCACAGCGCCTAAGGTTCTTTGAAACAATAGTTTGCTGGTTGGAAGAAACGGTGACCTGTCAAAGGAACCTTCTGCTTCAAAAAAGTGTCTCAACCGTATGATTGATTGTATCGACTAATTATCAGCTATTCGCTGCCCCCCCCATATATATATATATATATATATATATATATATATATATATATATATATATATATATATATATATATATATATATATATATATATATATATATATATATATATATATATATATATATATATAGGCGTTCGATGCTTTACTTCTGAGCTACCAGGGTGGTTATCCCCCCCCCCCCCCCAACCCTCTTCTATGGGTATATATGTGAATTTAAACGTGGAAGTGTCAGTCAGCGCCACCAGTTATCCCCTCACCCAATAGCCTTCGCGATGGCGTTGCTAACTCGGTGCCATAAGAGTTTGGGCGCCATATCAGTTTTCAATGCGTTTGTCCACCACAAACGCTCATGCACGCTTTAGTCACCGCCAAGGGGCTTTGCGAGCCGAACGCTAAGAAACGTTTTGTTTTTATTTATTTTTTGCGAGTGGATTGCAAACTCCAGCGGCGGGTTGCGTTATGACGCATGCGCAGATGCAGCGACTGCAATGAATAGCGTTTGCGTCAGCTATTCGAAAACATTGTCAGCTTCGCTTGTGGGCCACTCGGAAATCATCCGTATACTCTTCTGTGCCACCTAGATAAACGCGCTGGGGCTGCATCTGCTGTTATGGGTTTATCAGTGTGCATATCATAATCATCATTCAGTGCCTGTAGTGGCACGTCAGGCGGATAGCCAGGCTCCCCAGCATCTCATTAAAGCCCTTCACTCTGACAAACCCGTACTCTACCAAGGACAGTCACTGCGCTCTTGCGCAATGTCGGGGCAATTTCCTACGTCGAGTCCTGCATCATAAGGTTCTCCGCACGGCCTCCTTCCCCCTTGTCGGTTGTTTCGGACGTCCCGGCGCACAGTGGGACCTACCCCTATTTTGAGCGGGCCCGTCGGATAAGAGGGGCGTACGATAAAAATACGGCCCTCTCTCTGACACTGACACGATTCTTGCAGATGCACCGGCGCGTTGGCCTTCTCTTTCCGCCCGTGGACGCACTGAGGCGGCGGCTACACAAAAGCACAGCACCGGGATCAACAGCAGCAGCAATAGCTCGAAACAGGAACCGCGAAGGTACGCTTTGGTGTGACCGTGAAGGAATGGTTGCAATGGCAGCCCCCCTCGTCCTCCGTTCCTCGTTCGTGAGGAGCTCGATCGCACCCCTCCTCTGACACCCAGCTCAGCGGATCGTCCGCTAGCGGCGTTCCTAATCTCTGCGCAGCATCCGGACTCGGGCGCCGACTCAAGGTGGGGGCCTTGAAACGGGCCCGACCGCTAGAAGTCTTCACTCCTCCCTTCCAGGCCACCGCGCTGTCGTACGCCGCCCCTTCCCTTCCTTCGCCACCCGAACACTTCCCTATAGCAGCAAACACACATACCCACCATTTGGTTGCTTTTCGTGGACCACGCAGGTAGCGCTTCCGTCACGTTCTACCGGCCACCCCGGAGTTCCGGAATAGTCACACTGTGGAAGCCGGAAATGGACTAGATTGTTATGTCGTTTAGCTTGCGCCTTCTCTTATGTTTCTTTTTTTGCTTAAATTTAGGGGCGAAGCACCTCAAAACCTCACAATGTGCCTC
The DNA here is from genome assembly GCA_013436015.1 of Rhipicephalus annulatus. Lineage (NCBI taxonomy): Eukaryota > Metazoa > Arthropoda > Arachnida > Ixodida > Ixodidae > Rhipicephalus > Rhipicephalus annulatus. The sequence continues at coordinate 29,506 of WOVY01011277.1, forward strand.
CGTCTTCAATCATTTTGTGCCAGAAAAAAGAAATCGTAATTTTAACTTGATGTTGAAAGTCGATAAAAAGTGACCACAAACGTCAGTCAACAGCGAGGTGGTCAATCTTGACAATCTGCTGGTAGGACGAGAAATCGTCGCAGATAAATATATTTTGCCTAAAGAAACAAACACGTTTAACTTGAATTTGTATTTTATGCACTTGAGGCAGCTTTGTATTGCGCCAGAAACCAATTTTTGCTTTTCTTTTTTCCTCACGTGTTCGAATAGGCGCTTGGTGGCGCTTCCGGCGGTGTGTCCGCTTGCCTGCATACCTGCCTGCAAACGGCGGGGAAACGCTACCACGGCGTCCGCCAACGCTAATGAAAAGAACAAAAATTGTGCGCGTGCCTAAAATGACCTCCGAGGTAATTGTTTTATCAATAACCAAACTTAATGAAGCCTGCGAAAACCGCACGCGGTTTTAGTTCTTTGATTTTCACCTGCAAACACCAGTGTTGTCGGCATTCATCCCACCGATGAAAGGAGACATGACGCGGACAGAAAAAATCTATTGAAAAAAAAAAACTTCTACGCTCTTCCTAGAGAAACCGCTGCAAGGTTAGACACTTCACATGGTGCTCTTTTAATGCGACACAAAACAGGAGAGCAATGAAGGACGGTAGACAGTCCCTTCAAGGCCTGGCCACATGCACCCGTTGCAGCGCGCCAGCGCGTCGCTTCTTTGCGCGGCTCCGCACCATCTGTCCATGTAGAGAGACGGCGCGTGGCTATGCGACGATGCGCACCCACTCTTTCTTTCTCTCTCTATCGGGTAAGGGTGCGGCGCCGCGTAAGCACTGGCGCGCAGGCCTTTAGGTTGCAAACGGTCAGGCCTTTAGGTTACAACGGCCTAAAGGCCTTTAGGTTGCAAACGGTCAGGCCTTCAGGTTACTACGACCTAAAGGCCTTCAGGCTGCAAACGGTCAGGCCTTTAGGTTACTACGACCTAAAGGCCTTCAGGTTGCAAACGGTCAGGCCTTTAGGTTGCAATGACCTATAGGCCTTTAGGTTGCAAAGGGTCAGGCCTTTAGATTACAACGACCTAAAGGCCTTTAGGTTGCAAACGGTCAGGCCTTTAGGTTGAAACGACCTAAAGGCCTTTAGGTTGCAAACGACTACAAAGAATTCAGAGCGCGGCGGAGGCGGTGCATCCTCGCGCCACAGAGGGCGGATGTTTCAGCAGTTTGTGGCAAGGCCGCACAGCGCCAAGTTTCCGCATTTCCGGCGCGCCCGCGTCTGTTTCTCGCACAGGCGGCCTTGAGAGCGTCCGGCCTCTTTAAGCAGCTTCCCGCGAACTAGCACGCGGAGAACGCCTTGCGCACTCTTTCGATGCGGCGCTTTATAGCCGATGCGTTACCGAGGAGTGAGTCTTATTCACCGCGGGATCTGTGCCAAAATTCAGTGAACTTCATGAAGTTTATAGTGTCGCCGGCGTGTACCGCGCGAGAAATGACTCATCTGAGAAAAAGAAAAAAAATAAAGTAAAATAAAGAGAAAACAACTACAGGAGCCTGCCCCGAATCTTTAGCGCAAGCACTTAAGGCAAACAAATACTCCGTTTGTCGTGGTAAAACACGCAATGTCGGTTGGGTATGCCTTTAATCGTGAGGTAATAGCAGTCAACGCAAAATATGCTCGAGTTTGTGGCATCTGTGCCATGAAAAAAAAAAACGGGGGACCCTTAAGCTTCGCCTTTAAGTGTTGAACGCGATAGCAATAATCTGTTCCTCGTACGTACTTCCGACACTTTTATTAGTGCATGAAATCTATTTGAACTTTATATGCACCCACTACATGACCTTAAGGGTGCAGGAGCGTGTGTGGCGTTTTTATTGGGTGACTGGCTTTAAACTATGAAGTGATCATGATAATCCCATGTCCTGATGCAAGATGACAATGTACAAATGCACCACGCATTATTACGGCAATACTTCATGTTGTATTGTGAAACATTTGTGCAGGACGGGTGTGTTTGTGAAGGATTAAAGTTTTTTTCACAGCATTCACAAGTAGACAAAATTATTTTGACTGCATTCATAATCACAATGTGATGTTGCTTGGCCTTCGCAGTATTTGAAAAAAAAAGCATGGCAGTCCACCGCTCCGACATCAATACGCTACTATAAATTCGTTTATGTAAATATTTGTATGTATTGCATTAAGCACCACACTTTCCTAGGCTATCGGTAATCTTTCTGTTATACCTCCATTATTCTAAATCTGAACAGTAATTTTTTTAAAACCACTCGATTCTTGGCCAATCCCCCACATTGGGTATGCGCCATTATCAATAGGTGGACAACAACAACAACAAGAACAGCTACCTATTCCTCAATAGTTCTGCCAAATGATCACGAAATTTACTGAAGACTGTAAAATCATGTAAAACTATGTAAACTATGCAGCTTGTTATTTCTGTACGCACTGTTTATGCGCTTTATTATTCATGTATGATGTGCAAAAAGAGGAAGAGGACGAATAAACTTTATTATAAGAAACCAGCAGGTTTAGGTGGCCGGGCCTAAGCGTCCCATGAGGAGACGTCAAGGGCTTGCCTTGACGCTGCCTCACGACGATCTATAGTTATTGCGCGAGAACAAAACGACGACACAGAGACAAGAAGGACACGAAAGACACTTCTTGTCCTTCTTGTCTCTGTGTCGTCGTTTTGTTTTCGCGCTATAACTATCGTCATGCCATACCAACTAGCCCAAGCTGCCACACTTCTAAGCTGCCTCACGGGCGTGCTGGGTCGCCCAGGTTTGGTCGTCAAGAGCGGGGCCCCACAGAGCCTCATGGAGCTTCAACGAAAGGGTCATGGCGTTAGTGTGTCTGTGCTGTGCCGGGCAACCTCACGGCATGTGCAAAAAAGCAAGCAGTAATAAAAAAAGATGGACATGGCTGTGCAGTGGAACATTCGCTTGCCACGAAAACGACCCGGGTTCTATCCCCACTCAGACTTAGAATTTTCAATATTTATTTTATTTGCATATTTCTGGATTTTTCGGTCACATAAAGGCGATTTCTCGCTCACAACCAACGATGCCGATGCCGGCATTTCTGCGAAACGAGCTCCTTAATATTATCGCGTTAAAAGAGACGCGTTACCACACCGATGTCTTTACCTCGTGCGGCGGTGTCGTAGCACAATTCTTCGGAGGCTGTAAGTTATTAGAGGAGAACGGGAAGCGTTGACACGCGCTAACATGCAGAACTATTCAGATCAATAAGTCACACTTCAAATTTCAAATAATTACTGCAGCCAATACTACGATCACCTGTCACTGCTTTTTCAGTCACAATCAAAGCGATCGATGTGTTAACGCTGCCACTTGTAGCTTGCACAAGGTAACATTTTGTATTTGATGTTTGTGCCCATTCATCGAACGTTTTCTCAAGTCGCCACCCTTCTGACCGTGGCGCAGAAACCACCGGCATCAAGCAATGAAGTGTAAATTCATGATTCCGAAGAAAAAAGAAAAAAAAAACGCAGTGATGCGCATTTCGTTCCCCGAAGGTACTGATTAGTGGTATCGAAGTTATCGATTAGTGATGAAAAATACTACAAGATTAACCAGCTTTTGAAGACGACTTGAAAACTTCGCTCTGAACTCAAAGCTGCGCAAACCCATCATGACCTGAGTGCTATAGATAGCGAAGAGCGATATTCAGCCATAAAGGTACGGACTTGGTGATAAACTAATATTTTCGTATCCTGCACCGGGAAGGGCTTGCGGCACCAACACTGCCGCTCCGGGCTCACGTGAAAGCTTATTGGCTTGCCTTTCTCGATGACTTTTTCCAAGTTTTCTGAGAAGAAAATCAATATATTGAGCCTCTGAAACATTCCAGACAGTGGAAAAGGCACACATAAGAATGTGCCTGGCTTTGCCCCCTCCTCCCCCCCCCGCCCAAAACAAAACGGCAACTGGAAAAAGAACCAAATCTTTCACCGTTTCTCTCTCTTTATTCCCAGAAGATTTGTAGCAGCGCCATTTCACTGTTTACGCGGGCTGCTGCGTAAACACGCGGCTTCAGATGGATTCCGTGCATGAGCTACGCAGTCGTCGTTCCTTCATGTCACTTTTTTCATTATTTTTTTCTCGTTTTTTTATCCGTAGCTGGCGAGCTCGCGCCGAGCGCTCGGAATCGTCCCGGTCCACCATCATAAGTCAAATTCCGTTTATTTAACGCGGAGCCACAAGAAGACTGAAAACGTTCAAAATATCAAGAATAACGTGGTTCCGAAAGTAGCACCCGAAACTTCTCACGTGTTACTTTCGTCTACGTCCACGATATTGCTTCTCCTCGCCTGGTCTCTTCACGTTCGTAAAATGCATCAGTATCCTCGAGAGGGCGCTCATATCAAATTCTTTGAACATTTTAACCGCGGAGAGGTTAAATTAACTATCGGGCACTCTGGCGCTGCGATCGTCCAGTCATGGGAATGATGGGTAGTACACGGATTCACCCAAATCTTCGTGCTTGCAGACTTTTAACGTACTCGTGGCTTTGTTTTTGGCGTGTTTTTGATTTTGTTTCGAATGAAAGAAAGAACCGCAGTGAACTTCGCGAGCCGATTAGAATGGACGAGCATAAAAAAGGCTAAGGTGGCGAAGCGTAACTGCTGAGCTTTCGTTGAACTTGGTCTCACGGTAAAACGAATTCACGCCCCAAGAAGCCATCTTGGTAGGAAGCGCAGCAACTATTACACAGAACGCACAACACAAGCGCTTAACTTCAACTAAACGTTTATTGCAAACGTCAGAGTTTATAAAGGGGGTGAAAGGAAAAAAATAATAAAAGGCAGACCAACAAAAAGCACACGTGCCTGTCCCGTACATTACTCATCCGTTATTATCTATCACCCATCCAAAAAACAAAGTTCTTTCCGCGGGAGCGAGACAGCGGGTGCACAAACACACTAAAGATCATCACGTGTCCTTTCCGCAGCATCTACAGTAGAAGCTGCGGAACGTCTGGTCGCACGCGCGTTTAGGAGAGCCACGTGATCTGAGCGTAAACGTCACAAATGACGTCATTGGTAGAACGGCACGTCGCTGTCGACTAGTTTTGTCAGTACCTACGCCTGCAAAATAATGAGAGACGCGAAGCGCCACTGGCCCTCCAGCGAGACGTGCCACTGGCGATTCTTAAGCAAGGCCTGACAGAACTTTGTCCTTTCGTTCGAGTTTTGGTCGTGTTGTGAGGTCACGTGTGACGTTAATGCTTAACTCCCGTGATTCGCCCGCATGTTAGGACGACAGGACGTCTTAATGCTTCACTCATTAGAGTATGGAAAACACGTGACGAGTATCGGTAGGAAAATAAATATATATAGCAAGAGGCACTATCCGAGGGCTGGTTAAAGGGGCGCTATTTCCCCATTGCGTACAGAGTGCAATGAGGCTGCGTATATAGATCACTACACCTTGTTATCCAAGCACTTTTGCCCTGTAAGGGCAAAACGAACGCTGCGAATAGACTGTACTTGAGGAAGGTACGCGGAGGATTCGCAGGGAAGTGGCTGGCACTTGTCTTACGTTGTCTGTGAGATTAGATTTGTGGGGTTTAACGTCCCAAAACCACCATATGATTATGAGAGACGCCGTAGTGGAGGGCTCCGGAAATTTTGACCACCTGGGGTTCTTTAACGTGCACCCAAATCTGAGTACACGGGCCTACAGCATTTCCGCCTCCATCGGAAATGCAGCCGCCGCAGCCGGGATTTGAACCCGCAACCTGCGGGTCAGCAGCCGAGTACCTTAGCCACTAGACCACCGCGGCGGGGCACGTTGTCTGTGAGAGACCAGTTCAACTGATACACGGTGAAACATGCGGCACCAAAAGACTCGCTTAACTGTAGCAATTGCTAGGTCTGTCAGGCTGAACCTATCTCTGAAAACACCACCATCACGGCCCGAGACAGAGAGAGATAGAAATACATATGATAGGCAGGAAGGCAGGTTAACCATATCACACCCAGTTCGCTAGCCTACAATGAGGGAATCGTAAGGGGACCGCCACCCGAAATATCTATTATCTAATGCGGCTGTGTACCTCTCGATTGTCCAGGCTGTCCGGTCCAACCTGAAGCATGGAAGGCTGCAGCGGCGGACTTCCGGGTGGTGCCAGCGCCAGGACGCCCACGGAGGCTCGCCAGGTGCCTCTCGTAGGCCCACCTCTGACGCAAATAGGGACTCACTTTGAGGGTTCACTGGTCTCCGATTATGGACAACAGCAGCAGCCTCACGACTTGTTCCTCCGGTACCAGGCCGTGTCCAGGATACCGCACGGCCTGGGTTCGTCCCTAGACTACCGCGTACCTCCCGTCATTCCATTGCGCGATGCGCAAGCAGCACTGCCAAGGCCGGCAACCCTGCCAGACCTGTCTCGACTGTCCAGTAGAGCAGATGCCAGCGGCGAAGACGAGCACGCACTTCCATGTGAGTAGCAGTCTTATTTCTTGATACACTTGTTGGATGGACAACGGTTCAGCTCGCGAAATGGCATGAGGTTGTGGAATTCTTGAGCACATGGTGTGACTTGTCCTATCCTCCTCTTTGGTTTGGGATAAAGGATAGGGTAACTAAACATGCGCACACACGCACTAAAGTATACGCAATCACAGCACTAAAGAAAAGTCTGCTTATCGATTTGATTGATTGATTTGTGTGGTTTTAACGTCCCAAAACCTCATGTGATTATGAGAGACGCCGTAGTGGAGGGCTCCAGAAATTTCGACCACCTGGGGTTCTTTAACGTGCACCCAAATCTGAGCACACGGGCCTACAACATTTCCGCCTCCATCGGAAATGCAGCCACCGCAGCCGGGATTCGATACCGCAAGTCTGCTTATCGACACACTAGCTTCAGCGACAGTGCCAAAAATTTTTCTTCTTTTCAAGCATCCATCAGAACAAAACAGACTGGGTAATGCTGACAAATTGCGCAAGTTAGTTATGTTGGCAAGACCAAGGGTATATCGTAGTATTACGTGGTCGTGACGATGACGAAGGCTATAGAGTCAGCGTGTCCAAGATTAAAACTTTTTATTTGGCCGTACTTGTGGCTGGGCAACTGAAAGTGTGTCTACAGCAATACACATAGGACACATATCGGCGAACGGAGAATACGCCGTTGATAAACCGACAAGAAGTCAAGCGCGTGTATCATCGAAGATTCCAGCGTTATCGCGAGCGGCCACTAAGTTTCTTAACTTTAACGTTCACGTTCTGCATGTAATCTCACAGGAAGGTTCCGAGACTGTCTAGATAGTTCTAAGTGATTCAGGCGCGTTTTGAACGAGGTAGCAGTTACATCGTAATTTGGCGGTAGCAAAAAAAAATTGAATGAAAGGAGCGCGGAGGCACTATCGTTACGTATACGTTGCTACACAGTGAAGGCAGGGGAGGAATACGCACACCACAAGATCTCAGGTGAACAGCTTTAGCAATAACGAGGAACTGAAATATGCAGGCACGGATGAGACCGAATCAACAAATTGATTGATATGTGGGGTTGAACGTCCCAAAACCACCATGGGATTATGAGAGACGCCGTAGTGGAGGGCTCCAGAAATTTCGACCACCTGGGGTTCTTTAACGTGCACACATATCTGAGCACACAGGCCTACAACACATAGACCTCCATCGTAAATGCAGCCGATGCAGCCGATGCAGCCGATGCAGCCGGGATTAGATACCGTGACCTGCGGGTCAGCAGCCGAGTGCCTCAGCCACTAGTCCACCGCGGCGGGGCAATCAACTAATTGAGTGAGCAGTACTACAGAGCGCATACGCGACACCTCCAATATGTCGAAAAACGTTGGACCAATAAGTATACTGGTTACAGCTTCAGATAACATTAGACAGAATGACATCGGTCTCAAGACCATGTCTTTCTCAGCATTTTCAGAGGCAGGTATCGTCGAATACAAACTGCTCGCGTCACAAGCATTCAGATTTGATTGATTTGTGGGGTTTAACGTCCCAAAACCACCATTTGATTATGAGAGACGCCGTAGTGGAGGGCTCCGGAAATTTTGACCACCTGGGGTTCTTTAACGTGCACCTAAATCTGAGCACACGGGCCTACAACATCTCCGCCTCCATCGGAAATGCAGCCGCCGCCGCAGCCGGGATTCGATCCCGCGACCTGAGGGTCAGATGCCGAGTAACTTAGCCACTAGACCATCGCGGCGGGGCCAAGCATTCATAGCGTCACAGCAGTTAAAGTCGAAGGGTCACTGCAACCGTTTGTGAACTCAGCGTGCACTTTCGCACGCGCGAACAGTTATTTATCATATGCTATACATTTTCGCCTATACACACAACGCGATTGCAGTGCTTGCTACAGCCGTAGAGACATACTGCCCTCGTACTGCACAGCAGCTTATCTGAGCCGGGAGAAGATTCGCGTATCTCGGCTGACAGATAACTAACGGGATGAGATATGAACGTTTCGGGGAGTTTCCCCTGGTTACCAGTGGTAACATCTGCTGCAGCGCTCCTTTGGGAAGTGTAGCTCGTGCTGCATGTGCACTCGGGCGATCGCTCTCAGCTACACTTTGGCTGAGTGTTATCGAAGAGTGCTATGCGTGCCAGCATGTCACGTGAGAGTCACCGATCCCCCTATTTTATGTCTACAGGCTGCTCTGGTTGCCTTGATGCGTCATCAGTGGTGCCTCAAATATCGCGATAAGAAGTTGACGGGGCTTTGAAGGCAGAAATAGACAGTTTGAAACCTGTTGTATACGTATCGACTGAGGTGATTGGAATTTACCCCATGTCACAGACGCAGTTTGAAATCGTTTTGTGAAGCGAACGGAACAGGAATAGGGTGAGAGGAGGTGGGACATCGTTGAGGGTAAAGGAGATTCGTGGCAATAGTATCGATCATATTAGCATTCAGAAGATCGTTATAGGGACATAAAGGCAACTATGAAGTCGATGTTGATTGTTGAAAAAGTGGTCCAGAAACCTCGTAGTGTTACTTTTGTGCTAAGGAAGGGCCTATTTTAAAATAAAATCACGTTTAAGTGGTCCGCATCGGGTTAGCGCACTTCAAATTACCCGCCTCAAGAAGCGGACCAACCGGACCGACTCACGTCACTGTTGCCGTGCACAATCTTGCCCGGCTTTACTGCGCTAATAGCGGCACAGCGAAATCAGCGGGAGCCACAGCAGCAACAACGGCCATTGATCGATTTCCCGCCATTAGCTTCGAGATTGCAAACGTTTTTAGTTCCTTTTGCGCTCCGCTAGATGACACAACCTGTCCAGTGTCTCTACGCGAAAATTGAATTTTCGAACCACCCGCGCCATTCCCCATGTAGTAACGTCCGGCGGTTCTTTTTTCCTTGAATCTAACAGAAATGAACAGGCAGCATTTTATTGCGCCTCTTGATGCGCGTAAGGCTCTTTATTTAGTGCAGCTAGATCGATTCCTAGTGATTATTTGTAGGCAATTCATCTGATGGCATCGGGATTATTTTGAGAATATACTACTGCGGCACTTGTTTTCTTGTGCATTTACCTCAATTTCTCGGTAAGTAGAGCACTGTTGTTGATAATATTGTCGTTTTAGATGTTGTCATACATTGAGCTTTCACTCCGACCTAAATTGTGTTTTGACTTTAGTGTCCCCTTAACAATCAATCTCGATTTCATGCCATAGTTCACACGTCAGCCACGGCTGTGTAGAAAGATGACCAGTGATTTTATAAACTGTTCGGAACTTATCCTATGTGCACTGAGCCTTGGCCAAGCGGGTGGAATCTTGTTTCCCCATAATGTGGAAACAAGATTAGATAGATAGATAGATAGATAGATAGATAGATAGATAGATAGATAGATAGATAGATAGATAGACAGACAGTGCAAGGTAGTAGACCAAGTGCAGGGTAATAAACGAGACTCGCGTCTGGTTGGCTTTCCTGCTTTTTATTTCCCTCGATTTCTCTCTCTGCCCTCGTTCTATTAAATTTTCTACTGACGACATGACGGAAGAATATTGATTGACTGACTGTAACATGTTGACCCGAGAACTCTCAGTAAACACCTGCTTATTCGTAATAATTTGTCAAGCATGCTAACACGCGTCAGTGGCATAGCGATCAAATCTGTGATAAACAGAATTAGGTCTGTGGCAAACGCGATCATATCAAAAGGCTATCGAGCCTGACATAAAGCGCTAGTGCATCAGGACAGAACTCGCGTCCAATTTATTTTTTTGAATGGGGGGGGGGGGGCATGCACCAGTCATTCTGATTGGGAGAGGGTTGCTGTACCGACCGAGAACTCGGGGATGAGAAGGGTGGTTAGGATGAGGGAGCATAGAGGTTGAAGGATAGAATGATAAACTCGTATCCCGATAGGGTAACCTGTTCTTCTCGATTTTTTTCTATCTTTCACTCTCCTTGCCCCTGTTCTCGCTTTTTTCTATCTTTCACTCTCCTTGCCCTTCCCTACCATGAAGTAGCATCTTGATCCCTGATAAGCGGCTAAAGTAAGTATCGTTCCTAGCCTCAAAACGACTATCAACCACGCCATAGAATAAAGAACTCCACGCTTTATCGCGTGACGTTGAAAGCTGGGCGCGTGGGAAAACTTATGACTCACATCAGTACACCAGCACACGAACCTCTCTCACCTTTTCTGGCTGTTCCTCGCATGCTCGCCTATCTTATTTATTGATCTCATTGTGATTAAGTACAAAAGGTCACAGTGATGACGATGTCAAAGTTTGCCCTGAGTGCCACCGTGATAGCTATCGCAATAAAATAGCGTATTTGAGCAATTATAAAGTAATCACGAAGCGAGTATGATAGGTGAATACAGCATTACCTTCCTGTACATCTTCGACAGATTTTAAGTGATAGGTTATGACGACGACAGTTATTTCTCTTCGAGTTGATGTCTTTAGCCTGCCAACCATATCAGGATATAAGCGTCGATGAAGTGAATTAAGTTCATACAGAAAGCGAGGAAAGGACAGCTGGAAATGCTGAACGAGGGATGCCTAAGTCCGCCTGCAGGAATCGTTAGTGAATCGGACCGGAAGTATGCAACTGAAAGCCACACGACAGACACGATGTGACACGAGTAAAGTTAGGTATCACCCGGAAGTCGCTGTTGGCATTGGTGATTTCTGACCGAATTCAACTTATCTCAAGGACAGGCCTTTCTTAGCTAAGCTAATAATATAGACCAGAAGTAGGACATACGCAGACCGGAAGCGAGTCAATCGTAGCCATAAGCCATTAGCGAGAGGTTATTAAGGCAGGAAGTCCAAAAGTGCGCTTTGAAATGGTACGCATAGCAGGCAAGATATGCTATAATATGAGTTATGCGTGACGCAGTTTTGTGACGGAAGTGAGAAATCACGTAAAGGTATGATGGAAGGCACCGTTTCCTCTATCAACGTCAGTCGAATGGTCATCGTGTTCACGCTGGTTTTCCGGAGACCACTCTAGCTATCGGCATAACTGTATAAGATTACAGAAGCCGAAAACGTGTACACCACAGTTACCGCGAGTACTCTTTAACGTATTATTAGGCTGCGCAATTTTTTTTTCAGTTTTAGACTTTGAATAAACGTAATATCCTCGTAATTTTTCAAAAGCGACTGGTCGCCGAGGTATGCAAGCACACAAAAAGTGTGTCAGAGCTGTACTGAGAGCACTGACAAGTACGTTCAATGGTTTCTTCAGTGCTGCAATGATCGCAAGCCGGATGTTGGATACGCTTCAACTTGACACTCGACGGAATAGAATTTTCTTGAACATTATGTTTTTCCCGGGTGAGTGAGGGAAATAACTTGGTTAGGTTTACAATAGACGCGAGTTAACTCAGCGTCACCTGGCTAGGCCGATTCTGGGACGATTCGCGATAACAACTCTCTCGTTCACTAGTTTTAGAGGCTCCGGAGGTGTGAGCTTGCTATGGACAAATCAGTGACGTAGATTATCCCACCATGCAGGCACATTCCATCAGAATAATCGGTCGGACTCTGATGCCTGCGCCACTCCTGATATTGTGTAGCTTGTCTAAGGCGCTGGCAATCGGCGTGCTTAAGCAAGAATGTTCTTCCGCGTATTCACTCGGATATCGTTCAATTTAGTTCTGCGCAAACCCCAATCATAGAGCGAGCTTGCCTGTTTACTGTCCGAAGACTGACGCTGGAGTCCTCGGGCATGATCAAGGTGGCGTGCAGCCAGTGCTTTTTTTTTGACATGGAAGTTAGTCTTCCGGCTGGTGAAGACTGCTTGACGTTCCTTCGTTATGTCATCCTGCTTCTTACGGTCTCGAAGCTGTCATCCGACAGTCCGTCGCAAGTGTCCGAGGACACTTCTGCGTCTTCATTGGTACTCTTAAAGGTGCTTCGCTCACGCGACCAACTTGTCAAGGTTGATCTCAGGTCAGTCCGCACCACAGAAGGATCCGCGTACACCGCCATTAGGTAGTGACCATCACCTTTGGTGTCACCAGACCTGAGCCAGGCGCGCTGGTTAACTGAAGAGCTCAGCATGGTAGACCTCTGGCTGAGTTAACAGGTTGAAGACTTCTCATGCGTCGCCCTGGTATAAATACCGCTGACTTCCAAAGCTGTACTCGGTTAAGCTAACAGCCTATCTGTATGAGGTCCATGTCCGAATGTCTACTACCTCTATAAACAAGGAACATACGGCCACCTTTATAGCGTGAAAGTACTGTTCTTGCTTATACGTTTTTTTATGCAAATATTGCGGTCAAACCATAACCACGTGTGTCTGTAATGCACGAGTTCTACAGGTGTCCATATACTAGCCAATCTACAATAATTTGACAACTTCCGCAAAGAGTCACAACGGAGGGGCGTAGAGGAGAAAAAAAATCAATCAACGGTAAAGTTCACTGGAGTCACCAGAGCCAATTTCAGCGGGCCATAAATGAAATCGGTGTGAATGTGCCAGCAGGATAATGCATGCTCTCTAGAAAGACCGATAATGTCCTTTTCCTCTACTGATACTGACACGCTCTTGCTGACGAGGGAAGCTCGGATCGGTTGATACTCGACAGCCAATTGTGCGGGCCCTTCAAAAATGGGCGCACCGGCGTGTCGAAGGCAGTGCACTTCACTGGTAGCGCTACGGCACGCCCGTTGGGCGAAAGTCATCGTCAGTGTCACCAAGATGGGCCATGAAAAGCAGTTACGACTATACCCAGTTGCTACCATGGGTACGTATCCATTCTATCCTTTAGAGTTTGGTCTTGAGACAAATTAATGATCAGTTAATGAGCAACAGTTCATCGCACGTTTTGGGTGGTATAGGGGATCGGAACATCACTCTTATCGAACCTGTCTCATTCAGGCGCGTATGATGGTACACTGTCTGCAAATATGCCAAATTTACACAACCTGGTTCTAAGGCCCCTCATATTACGTTTCAAAAAAGCCAACAAAGTAATATGCAGTTTTAGTGAGTTTTAGTAAATAGTTGTAAGTAAAATGTAATTACAATCTTACTTTGCACTAGGCCAGCTTTCATTTTTACATAATAAAAAAAATGAAAGCGTCATTTCAGTTTTGAATATCAGTCATCGAGCATATGCCCTTCGGACGTGAATTATGATCGCCTGTCTGCAAACGCGTCAAATTCACACTGCATTATGCTAAAAAAAAAAAACTCGAAATTCCAAATAAAAATGAAGTATTCTTTGTGCGAGTTTTAGGAAGTAATCCTAAGTAGCGTATAATTAAGCAAATAATAATTCCGCAGCAAGTGATGTACCACTTTTACATACTGTGTGCAATGTATCGTTTTCCTCTGTCAATAGTTCGAAGAACGGGCAAGAACAGATTACGTCCAGGTGAGCGGACATTGCGCCCCAAGGGCCTATTCTTGCTAGAAATATCTTGCGTTCATTTGAACGCAGTGTTAACCTCAATGATAGATGGATGATCTGTAGTGAGCGATTGCCTTCGAAAGCTTTACTAACATAGTAAGAATTTAAGAACTGTTAAAGAAAAGCTGACCTGGATACATTGCAGGCAAAACGGCAACACGATCTTTTATTGAAGTACATGTTTCTACTTTACCACGACAAGCTACGCATAGACAAGCACGCGTACATAAAAATGGTTCACCGCAGATCAACTCGTTCCGAGCATCCAAAAAAACTGAAGGAATGTTCCTGTAAAACAAAAGCCTTTAAAAATCCATTTTTTCCACACACTGTCACTAATCGGAATGCTCTTTCTGCCGATCTGGTGAACTGCGAAACCGTTTAGTCGTTCATGGAAAAACTTAAACAGCAGCAATCCACTTGACTTTGATCTTTCTTTGCGCTTCGCTTTCTATTATTCCACCGCGCATCCTGAACAGGCTTCCATTTATGTTCCACTTTCTATCACTTTTTTCATATCAATGCGTTGTATTTTTGAAATGTGATCGATTTTTGAACCGTTATATGATATTTGTTTCTTAGTTCTGTATGAGCAGATGTTTGTCATCATAGTTTTTTTCTGTACGTGTACGCGTAAACCACTACAATTGTGTAAGTACTGTCGTTTTACTTTCATGCACTAGTTCTTGATGGTGTAGCTCTGCGTGACGTGTTTCCTTTCCTGTTGTATTTGTTTCCTTTTTTGTATCACCCCACCCCTGCCTAAGGCCTCATGTGTGAGGCTCGCAGTACTTCTGAAATAAATAAATAAATATGGACCATAGTGGCACGGGTTTTCTCATCCGCTGAAGTCTCATGCTCACGTGAGGACGTCCCTTACGTACTCAGCTTTGAAGATCCGCAAGCTGCACAAATACAAAAAAAAAACTGGATAAGAAATTATTGTTTCGAAATAAAATTATAGTATGCGCTGCAGTAGGCTGTAACAAAGAAGAATCTAAGAAAGCAGGAAAGTGGCGAGTTAGATTATTATTTCCCCCAAAACTTTGAGGTTTCATACTTTGCGCGGTTAAGTCATTCTTATTCAATAGTAAAAGAAAAAATACATTCAATATAGCTTTAGGTAATTAAGCTAATAAAATGAAAAATGATTTGTGCAAGCTTGATGAGTGAATGCCGCAATTAACCTGATTTTCAGTTGGCGTGTTTCTTGCGAGCGATTTCTACAAGAACTGCAATTGCCTCTAATGAAATAGTCGCATCTATCACACTGGCAGCGAAAGCACAGTTTGACAGTCATTCATCTCCTGGACGTAGTGCAACAGCCTTCCCTAAATCGTTGTACCAATCAGTGATAATTATTAATTTTGTGATGACTTAAATAATAGTACTAGTTGCAATGCGGTTTTAATTCCTTGTATATCTTGTGTATCCTGTACGTCCTGCTATTCTTGCATTTTTTTGATTGTTTGTATTCTGCACATCTTATGTTTGTTGAGTATGTTTTTAAAATTTCCCCGTATTTTATAATGCATGTAAAGTCATTATTTGCATGTCAGATTTCATTATGCATGTCGACTGTAGGTCTTTTGTGCAACCACGTAATCCACTCCTATCCGCATTGCCGTGATTGGTGCTATGGGTAAAAAAAAGAAAAATATTATTATTCTAATTGAAACGCCTTTGGAATGTAACTTTTATTTTAACACACTAGTTACGGAATCTTTACGAACGGAATCTTTACTCGTACCCACTGTGGCTGCACAGAGCAAATTGAAACACACAGTGAACGTGAAACACACAGAACATAGCGTGTCCTGTGTGCTTAACAGTGGCGCACTTTACAGTGTTCTGCCATTACGTTCTCGAAACAAGTAGCGTACTTAAGAACCCTCGAGTCGTCAACACATATCTTGCTTCACCAGGGCGTCGCAGATAATGCTCTACCCTAACCTGAGGGCAGCTTAGTTGAAATAATCAAGGAATGTTTTAGTTGTGCCGGACAATTGAGGAGTGCACCGCAAAAGATTGTCCATCATTCACGAAATGCTTGCAAAATTACGGATAACTTGTAGACATGAGTCACTTGCTGAACATATCGCCATTAATAAGGCATTTTAAAACTTCGCGGTCACGCCGGTTACAGCATGTTCGAAGTTCAAAAGCAATAAACATAATGAGTTTTATTTGTTTCCCCCGAAGACACCGGATAAGCACTCTACAAACCTCACACATAGCGCCAAAAAGGACCGTTTAGTAACTATTGCAAACACTGCTAGTTAAGCGAGGGCCGCTGAGGTGTCGCAGAATTGGTTAAAAGACAACACCTGAGCCGATACTAACTGTGTACACGGCAGATAGCATGCATTTGTATATAAATATGGTTTGTTTATTTTTATATTAAAGTTGGAAACTACATTGCATTTCATGGTGTAATCATTTGTCATTAACATACTTACTGCCCATTCCATATTCTTAAATGACCTCAATACTATTTTGTGGCTAAGCGGCCATATAGTATTCGGGAACCCTGAGAAGCAACCTTGAAGCTTCAAATATTACGTCTGACATGACGCTAATTCATGCAAAGTATAAGCACGGCGTTACACCGAGTTTTCTCGTGGCTATTGAAAAAAAAAAACATATCTGGTTAACGGCCGTAGTACTATTTAGGACCATTTATTTACTAAAGCACTGTTCAAGCCAGCCATATTTACTTTGCATCTGCTTTAAAGACACCCACACACAAAAAAAAAGAAGAGAGAGAGAGAAACAAAAAGCGAAGTGATAAGTAATAATCGCCAAAGACAAACCAATGCTATCAGACAGGCCAATTTCAAAATAAAGAGAATTACGAATCCACCCTCATGCGAAGTTTTCGCGGATGTAGAAGTTGAATTCTACTGTACCAAGACTTTGTAGAGCACTGTCTGCATTTCCGATGGAGGCGAAAATGTTGTAGGCCCACGTGCTCAGATTTGAGTTCACGCTAAAGTACCCCAGGTGGCCGAAATTTCCGGAGCCTTCCACTATACGGCGTCTCTCGTAATCATATAGTGGTTTTGGGAAGTTGAACCCCACATATAAATCAATCAATTAGAGAACCGTCAATAAATTTGACTTGGCAGAGCACGTGATTATGCGTAGCCTGATCAAGCTGACGCTTAAAGTAAAAGCAAGGTTTCCCAACGAATTTATTTTCACAAATCCACGTAGTTTTCGTCCAATTTCCGAGTTTGCGTGTGTGCCACTTGCTAGAGGCATTAGTCTACACATTCCGATGCACTGGAATGCGTTATAACGCAATCGGTAATAATTGTAAACATTTCAAATTTTGTTCAAAGGTCTAGAATATTTCCCCCTTAGCTCCGCTGAGTGCACCTTTTACGTAAAACAGGATTACCTCGAAACAATAGAAAAAATTACGTCAAACGGTTACATAACCTTTTGGAACTCATATATTGCACCGAAATTATGTTTTTGTACGGCGATAGCTATATGTCGTTATATTTTTATTTTTTTGTGTACTACCATAGAAATGTCATTAGCTGTACTGAATTTGGATATACGCCCCCTGCATTAATGCCAGTGCGGCGTTGCACAAACTGTGTAAATAAAAATAAACAAAATATAATAATTTCCTTACGTAAACAAGACAGACATGAAGTAAGACAATGTCGCCAGCGTGTCCCTCACGCCCTGGCCAAGTTCGATTTTGCTGGTAAATGTATGTCAGCCAGAGAACTGGTATAAATGTTGAGCCATTTGAAAGGTACATTCGTACAGTCTGGAGCATTTAGTAACTTACTCTGAACAAATCGAAATTAAGATACACCTTGAATATCGTCAATACATTATCCCTCACGTTTCCGTTATCCGCAGCGATTATGAAGTGCGCGACGAGCCTGTTCGTTTATTTCATCGACATCACACTTGCAGACGTGCCCACGAACACGACAAAACCAATGGTCCGTATACAAAACTGGAAACGCCACAGCGATTATGAAGTGCACGACGAGCATGTTCGTTTATTTCATCGACTTCACACTTGCAGACGTGCCCACGAACACGACAAAACCAACGGTCCGTAACTAACAAAGCTGGAAACGCCAGTTTCTCTCAACATAGGCTGTCCCGCAGTGTAACCAAACCTGAAGTGTACCATAGTTTTTTTTTTTGCGGGGAGGGGGGGGGGGATTGCAAAGACTGATTGGGACTTTAAATTGCCTCTTCCCTTCATTTTCTCGACGTTTATATTTTGATCACCATTGTGGTTTTACATTGCGACTACTTGCCAATATTCCGTTTAGAAAACTTGACAATCCATTTGTTAGAGATTGGAATTCACATACAGTGAGCACTATAGTGGGCATATCTGGCCTCTTCCACACTCTGCAGCAGTACCAGTGACGACAAAACTACACAGTATGCAGAAATACGTGACGTTGTTTCCTTTGACGGCAGTGTGGTGGTGACCTAGCCACGCGGACGTGATGTAAAGGCTACAGTAGTTCCTGCAGTGAAAAGCCTGCGAGCCGAATGTTTTATGTACTGTCGTGGTTCCTGATAAACGACCTAAGCTCAGTACGAATAGTTTGCAGCTCTGCAGCATTTGACATTACATATTACGTTAAGAATATAATTTATGACGTATACTAACTAAATTAGTAGCTGGGACTAATAATGAGTCAGCTGAATTGTCGGATCAGAAGGAACCTTACGAGTGAGCGTAGAGTGGTTCACTTTCCTGTTCATTCAGAAATAAATTGATCCAAGGAGAACAGAGGATGGAGCCTGTCGGCTTACGAGACACTCATGAAATTCCATCAATGTTCTGAGTGTGTTTCTTTCTTCTTCATATTGCGTGTTCTTTCCCGGTCGCCTCGACATCACCACTATATAGTTCAAAGTATGCTGGTACTTGGTTACCGAGGATTTTCATCAAATTTGATTCACTCTTAATTTAATCTTGAATCACCGTTAATAAACTTTATCTCGCTTGTGATTCACCTTAGTTCAACCTTGATTTCCAACATTTCACCTTAATTCACGTTTATTAACCTTGTGCATTGATTACTCATTCTTACTCCTTGATACACTCCCCACCCCCTCACCCTTTTATAAGCTTTCCGCAACTCATCCCACGTTACCCTCCCTTCAGCATTGGCCAACATGACCTTTGGTGCCATTCGTATTGTCAAGAACGGAAGTAGAATTTTTCGACTAATCAGGGTCAGAAAAGGAAGGCATAGTTTTCTAGCGCTGCATTTGTATTGACCATATAAGTGTGAATGTCATAGCGGACCATGACGTTTCAATAGAACCCTGTGTTTAGTAACCACCAGGTGTGCTCGTGACGATGATATATTTAACTGTTTTTCTGTTTCCAATAAACCAGTTCAGAGTCGCATCTATGTTTTTTTTGTCTCTGCTTCATTCTCGTGCACTGAAAGATGAATCAGTAGGAAATCAGCCAACTGTCAGTTTTTCTTGTTAAAGGGTACAATTTGCTTGAGGGCAACAGATGACACCTGTGTTTTATTTTTGATCTAGGAATGACGGGACAGACACAGGCCCAGTCGAACTAAAAAAATTGTCAATGCGCACCTCCACATATTTGTGCATCGATCTGTGCCTTGCATAGCGTACCTTCCCGTACTTTTATGGGCCACGGCCACTTTAACTTTCATGAACTACGTTCTAGTGTACGCTTCACCGTCATGCATTATGCCCATGTTATGAAGAAGCGAATAAATTGAGCGACTGCAACCTTTGGCCGCGTTGTCATTCTATTTAGGTTTGTAGCGTACGATTCGAACAGACGATAGAATCCCTTTTACTGCCTGCTAATATATTGTAAGATAAACATCTCAGCTGATTCATTTCATTTCATATTTACTTCAGACAACCACAGACCTTCGAAAAACCTACATGCGCGTTTGAAAATATTTTCTCCGTACCTATTCACGCCGTATTATATACATGCGCTATGATATGCAAAAGAAAATGTATATGTCCCGAAATATACGCCTGAAAACACCCTTCGTCACAAAATAACATGCATGTTCCCAGTGGTGCCTGCAATGAAACAATGACCATCGACCCCTTCATAACTATCTAAAAGTGATTGTGTTGGTTCATTGCACTCCGAGGTTATGTGCAGTAATTTGTTCAAAAATGGGACCGTGTAGAGGAGACGCCGTGCTCCGTAAATTTTGACCACCTGGGGTTCTTTAACGTGCACCAAAATCTGAGCACACGGGCCTACAACATTTTCGCCTCCATCGAAAATGCAGCCGCCACAGCCGGATTCAATCCCTTGACCTGCGGGTCAGCAGCCGAGTACCTTAGCTACTGGACCACCGTGGCGCGGCGTGAACTTACTACTAGAAAGTGAACTACCCAATTCTATGTCATTTTCTTTATTTGCTTCAGTTCGCTGTACGTTTTGTTTTGACGTCTATAGTCTTTCTTGGGGAAAAGAAACACTTGAACGCAAAGATTTCTGTCTCTCTGTGTCTGTCTTTCTGTCACACGATTCAGCCAATCGGACAAAGTTTATTCACATGCTGGATGCTCAGCTATCTTGAACTGGTGGCTCCGTTCATACTTGTGAACATTGTCGATCAAAAATCAAATATTACGCATATCTTGGGCGCAACATCAATACGTCGGTATTAGGTGGTGTGTCCTTTTTAAAAAAAATATGTAAATACGTCATTCTAAAAAACACTTGCGTTTCTTACGCTGCGCTAAAAATGCGAAGCTGTGGACGAAAAAGTACTCTGCCGAAGGCATGGTGCTGCCACCTGGCAGGACGGATGTTATACGAGAACAGCGTCACGGGTTACCACTAATGAGACCAGGAAGCACGCAGATACGTGGCCAATTTTTTACTTGTCCATTTTTATTTTGGGGCAAACAATTGTTTTTTTTGTACTTTCTTGCACTGTAGAACTTGTAGCAATAAAGTAGCCGAGGCTTATAAGCGTTAACCTCTCCACTGCAGATGTGGAATGCACCACATTTGGCGCTCTGCATACTAGAAATAGGCAAAGAAGTGCAACGGACAGCGATTGTTAGGACATTGAAAGGAGACGATACAGACAGTTTTGAGCATCACTGCGCATTACCTAATCCGTCTGTAATAATACTGTGAAGATCTGCCAAAACATGACAATTACGTACACAATTTAATAGAGTGCAAAAGGCTCATTTGTGTCGCAGTTCGATTAGCTTGACACATCAGGATTCAAACAAAATTATTTGCGTTATATAAAAAAAAAACTGATTGGAGGTTGGCTACATTAGAGCTTGCTGTACCATCAGCAGGATGTCAGTAATGTAGAAACAAGCAAAACAAGAAAACCTATACAGAATAAAATAATAAAAAAATTGAAGGATAATCAGAAGCCCTATGTACTTAAACTATATGTGACGTATAAAGAAGGAGCACAGTCTAAGCACACAGGCCAGTACATTCAAA
>WOVY01011278.1:0-79410 GCA_013436015.1 Rhipicephalus annulatus
TGTAGTGTATGGCTCATAGTTGAGGAAAATGCTGGGAAAGCACAACTTTCACTTTTGCAGTCAAGACGACATAACTTAAGGGCACTGAAAGTTTGTGTTATGCATGGTGTACTACTAAGTTATTACCGTTACTTCGTGCGATCAGGCTGACATTATGATCTGTGCATGATACAGCTCCTCAGCTGCACGATAGTGATTTTCATTGCAAAGCTGTTTTCTGGCATGACAGGCATGAGAATTTTGGGAGAGGATGTGACAACGAGCATGTACGCTTAAATCTGAGTGCGCTGTCAATTCAGTCGATCTGTGTATAGGAGCGAAAATTTAGCCAGGTAACGGTAAAAAAGTGATGCATAGGGAAAAAAACGAGGAGCCCTCAAAAATGAAGGCGAGAAGAAGTTCAGTGTGCGTGTGCCTCCTTCTTTCTCTCTTTTCTTCTCTCTTTCTCTTTGAGAGCTCGCCTTTTTTTTGTTGCTCTGTTCCCTGTTTTATCTTTCCTCTTTGTTTTCTTTTCTGCCTTGGATGCATCACTTTCTACATTCTTTCCTTACCAGGTGAAAATACTCCACGGTTTCAGTTCACTTTAACTGAAACCATGGCTGTATACAGCTGGGACTAAGTACAAGCCAACACATTAGCAACATGTTCCAGTTGGTCCCAGCATGAACCACTCGAGACTGAAAATGAAACCAGCTGGCCCTTGAAATGGAATCAGTTGGAATCATTTGTTATGATGAAACCAGTTGGTGTGAATTATATTATTATTATTATTATTATTATTATTATTATTATTATTATATTATTATTATTATTATTATTATTATTATCTTCCTTATGGCCATTCTCTTCATCCCAGAATAGCTGTAGTGCAAGGCAAATAAGTGATAAGGGCTCATTGCCTTCATGATGGTTCTTTTTTTGTACATCTAATGCTGACAACATCTACAGTTCACTGTAGGCCAGTACAGTTTAATTTCAAAAAGGCACAGGGTATTTCAAGCAGTGCAAACAACTAAAAAACAGTTTGTGTAAAGCACAGGACATATGCACAACCAAATATTGCTGTGTGCTGCATCGAAGTTTAAATGGGCTGGCACTCCCTTACCTCCTATTGCCTAGCACCTCTCTGCCAGAGGAGGACATGGCACTGCAATTTATAGAAAGGCATAAAGCTACTCTGAAAAGGTCTAATTTGCTTTGCCTCATACTGCCATCACCTGATCTTTTGGAGATAAGGTAAGGTTGCATGAAAAACAGGTAGCCGTGCATCAGTCATTTCCTAATACGTACCTCCTTCAAAAATGTCCTGAAATGACGAAAATATTCTTGTCCTGTAGGGTGTGCCACAAGACTGGCTGATATATCTGAGTCCATTAAATGCAGTTAAAATATGTAGGTCTTTGTAAGGACATTATAAATACTGCCTTGAACAGTGTAACAGTGAAATACAGATTTAATGAGTAAACTGCAAATCAAGTGCAATGTTATCAATGCAATAATAATAATAATAATAATATTAATAATGAATATATTACTAACATGATTATAATAGTATTGTGGGAATTCCACATACAAAGTAACTAATTGCAAGGATTAAAAGGGGGTGCACAGGAAGGCAATGAGGTATATTTATAACAAATTCAATCTAACGAATTCTCCTACTGAGTTGCAAACGAAAGCTGGTCTATTAACACTACAAGGTAGGGCAAAAAATAGCAAAACTAAAGATTTTGTTTCAATTAATTCATAGTGACATAAACATCGACACGTCAAAAGTAATTTTTTTCTGTCATTTTAAGTTAACACCTTACAGGCACTCACAAACACATAATAAATACACTTTTAAATCAAGTTGCTCTAAATATTCATACTTCCCTCAAACCATAAACGAATGTAAACCAAATAAGTCCTTTGGGTACTGATGCCTCATCTTTCACTGTGTCCTTAGATATGGTACAAGCATCACACATAACCGAGAGGAGAGAAAACAAGAAAGGAAGGCAGTATTTGCCGAACAGTATATTAGACAGCGCTTTCTTAAGAATTACATAGAAACTGCAGTTGGGTAAAGATAACTAGATGGCGCTGTACCCCTACTCTCAGATTGGCTGCATGGGGGGCTGTGCCTGGATATGCATAGAATGAGCGGATCTCTCAGTGTCCTTTATAGTCACCATACGTAGTGGATCGTTGGTGGGGCATGAACGAAGCAGAGTGGTGGGCACGTTAAAGACCCTTGCGCTCGGCTCCTTTGGCACGCGTCTCATCGGTGTTACCCATGCGTCATCTGCATTCTCAAACGCGATCGAACGCATAGACGCATGCATGGACGGACGCTTCACCCCACTCATCATCAATCACTCCATGAATATGCTGACATTTTTTTAATTTTCTTTTTTTCTTGTGGAATTTAAAAATTTATTGTTATTTTTCCTCATTTTAACTTGCACATATGTTGTAATACCATTACTAATATTATATTCTAACAAAGCTTATTCAGGAGCTAAGTACCTCTATATCACCCTACATTTCATACAACACTACACAGTATAGATTTAAAACTACGCTTCAAAGTTAGACTCCACTTATTTACTCATAAATTGTGCCATTTTCTTGATGGAGTGATTCATAGACTGAATTATTTTAGAATTTTCTAACACATTTGACAAGGTCAGTCATAAACATTTGCTTTGAAATTAAGTCATCTGGACCTTGGCACTACCGAACAAAGTTTAGTACTTTGAATGCTTTGCATGAAATTGAACTCACTTTGTGCTCAGCTAAGCCCAGCTTATTTCTCATTTTTACTGCCAATGCCCCTTCCTTGCTATCATCTAAATTTTGTCATGATTTGCTGATAATAGTGTTGTCATTTGTGAAATTACTAACAGAAACTATTTGTACCACATGTTATAGATATATTGCTAAAAAAATAAGCTGGAATTAATCTGAAACTCCAGCACTAACTATAAAGTTAGTGCGGGATAAATACCATATTCTTTCGTCACGATCGTAAAAATTCACGTGGCGGAGGCATACTCATCGCCACTAAAAAGAACTATCATGCTCTCTAATCAACACATCTTCACAACTAGAATCATTATGGGTAATATGCCGTGCCCCTCCCGAAGCAATAATACTTGGCGTATGCTATAGGCTCCCTCGAACTGACCCAGACTTTCCCCGCAAACTTAACGAAATCTTATCCCAGCTAACTAATAAACACCCCTAACGCACGTGTTCTGCTTTATGGGGATTTTAACTTTCCCTCCATTAATTGGCTCAATCAGGTTTCGCCAACCTCGGGAAATACTGAAGCAAGAGAATTCGTCGATGTTTGCCTCAACTTTAACCTCATCCAACAGGTAACCAAACTAACGCACATCACTAGTGAATCCTCAAACATTTTAGACCTGGTATTAACAAATAGCCCCGAAAGCTTAAAATCTATTGCATACTTACGTGAAATCAGCGATCACAAAGTCATCCATACCATATTTAACTTCACCCCAAAAATACGCTCCATTTTCTGCAAAACGATTCACTTGTATAATAATGATCATTATGAATTATTTATACGTGAATTACGAGATTTCCTACCATACTTCGAGTTCAATCTCGGTTCCTGTTCTCTCAATGACAGCTGGCTAATGCTTAAGGACAAGATAACTGACTTGACTAATAAATTCATCCCCACAGTGAGCTTTCCTGCCAATAAAAATAAACCATGGTTTTCCACAAGTTTGAAAACATTTGAAAATAAAAAAAAGCGCCTCTTCCGAGCTGCGAAGTTTAATGGTAATGCAAGCGCATGGGGCAAGTACTATGCTGCGGAAGATGCTTATTATGCTGAAATTAGAAAAGCGAAACAGACATTCTATCACAATGATTTAACTAAAATTCTGAAATCAACCCTAGAAAATTCTCGGAAATCATAAACCTGCAACTAACACGAGACATCACGCTTACAAACGATAAAAATGAAGACGTAAGCGACACTGTTTGTGCCAATATCTTTAACACCGCGTTCTCATCAGTGTTCACTAAAGAAGCCAACGTACCGTTTCTTACGCCACCTACTACGACATTACCAGCGATGGACCTTGTTGTGTTATCCGTTAGTGGCATTTCATCACTCATTGACAAATTAAAACTTTCATCATCAGCTGGCGTAGACAATATTAACTCTAAATTGTTAAAAATACTAAGGAAATTATTGCAGTGTACTTTTCGATGATGTTCTCATTGTCGCTCGAAACAGGAATTTTACCAGACTACTGGATGGAGGGGAAAGTCATTCCAGTCCACAAATCAGGTAACAGACAGTCCCCCCCTAAATTATTAACCCATCTCTCTAACAAGCGTTCCCTGCAAAATCATGGAACATATCATATAATTACACATCATGAACTGTCATGACACCAACAATTTTTTTTCATTTTTCCCAGCACGGATTTCGTAAATCATTATCCAGTGAATCCCAACTTGCTATATTTATTCATGATATACACTCTTCTCTCAACCATCACTTTCAGACCGATTCAATCTTTCTCGACTTCGCAAAAGCGTTTGATAAGGTACCGCACAAACGCCTACTGTTAAAACTCTCCCAGCTGAACCTGCACCCCAACATTCTTGCATGGACCACACAATTTCTTACTAACCGCTCTCAGTTCGTCTCCATTAAAAATACCCGTTCTAGCTCCCTCCCAGTAACATCCGGCGTCCCCCAAGGATTTGTACTCGCACCCCTCTTGTTCCTAATATATATTAATGATCTTCCTGTTCATGTATCTTCCCATATCCGTTTATTTGCCAACGACGGTGTCATCTATCGCACAGTCACTAACATTTCTGATCAAACTACACTCCAACAGGATCTGGATCTCGTGCAACAGTGGTGTGATCTTTAGTTAATGAAGCTTAACCCTACTAAATGCAAACTCGCCTCATTTCAACGCCAGCGTAATCCTTTATCATTCTCATACCTAATCTCTAATTCGGCTATCGAACAAGTTCAGTCATAAATACCTAGGCGTCACCTTAACATCTGACCTTTCCTGGAACACTCACATAAACAACATCATATCATCCGCGAACAGACCCTTCGGTTTCCTAAAGCGTCATTTGCGTCACGCACCACTAGACATAAAACTTCTGGCTTACAAATCGCTCATCAGACCTAAACTAGAATATGCAGCGCCCATCTGGAGCCCGCACCAAATATACCTAATAAACGAAATAGAATCTGTACAAAATCGTGCCACTAGGTTCATTCACTCTTCATATTTATACGAAATAAGCATATCATCCCTAAAACATGACATTGATATTGATAATCTTTCTGTGCATCACCGCATCGCCAGCCTCTGTTTGTTTCACAAGTTCTTTCACAGTTTCCTCAATCAAGCACCTTACATTATCCCACCAACGGGCATATCTCACCGCACAACCCATTCTTATTCAATCGCATGCGCACGCGCTGGCACTACTACTTTTGCTGCCTCATTTTTTCTTCGCACAGCAGTGGACTAGAATGGCCTTCCCCGTGACATTGCAGCCATCACGTGTTCATCAACGTTTGCACAAAACATAAATACATATTGCTTGTCAGAAGATACTCTGTAACCTCCATTTGTTAACCTACCCCTTATGTAATACCCCCTCACCGGCGTCTTTAAGATAATAAAGTGAAGTGAAGTGAAAGTTAGCAATGCTAACCACATGCTTGGCTTGTGCAAGAAATGTCACACCACTCCTTCCTTTCTTTATGTTAACGTACAATCAAACCAAAACATGTGCACGCATGTGCCTTTAACACATTTTGTAAACAGATTTGTCCAATGCCTATGAACAAGCCTTACCAATGCCTTTTGGCCTGTTTGACTCTTCAGGGCCTTCGATGCACTGTAAGGGCACAAGAAAACTTGTTGGTCTTAAAAGTGACTTGTTTCAAGACTTTGCAATATGATGGTTAATTGAAAGTGATAAAATACTGAAGTTGATAAATGAGTTAGTTGTGGTGTCTTGTATAATAATATGCATACTCTTAAAAAAAGAAGCAAGCATGCAAATTACTAAATTCATAATGAAAACATAATGACATCAGTGGAAGATTGGTTGTTGTGGTAACTCACCTACAGTTTGATCGTAATTATGAAATATGAATGTTTAACTATCTTGAGTTTTAATGAGCTGGCATTTAGTTTGTGAATAACAGTATGCTAAAAAGCATGTACATATTCTTGTTTGGTTGTACAACAACAGCGTTAGGAAATATTTTTAAAGAATGAGTGGTAAAAAATTTGTGGCACAAGCCAAGAACATTATTAGCATTGCTCATTTTGTAGCCAGCCTGGACATTCGAGAACAATTTAACAGACAACTGCCCAGCCAAGTATTTAAAATTACCAAGGATGTTTCAAGGGATGACTACATAATAATTGCACCTGCATGCATGAGCTTTTGTCTCTCAAGTTTCATGCATGTGCTTCGTCATGGCAGAGCATGGTGCAAATACACCCAATGGTTGTCAGCCACTGTTTGGTACACAAGTTGCGCAGCAAAACGAATTTGAAATAAAATTTAACACAAAATGTTTCATTGCTATTTCCCAGTTGATGTATTATTTCCTTTGCAATATAAAAACAAGTACATCAAATACTGGCTGTATCTCCCTTTACAGCTATGATAAGGACTCCTAGAAATCTTAAAAGTAGGAATCGAGTATTTGGCGAAAACATCAAGCCCTTAAAATCTACAGAAGTGTTAAGAAAGGGTAAGTGACAATTGTATAGGTAGCAAAATTACTTTCCTAGAGCGAAGCAGCCAGCTGCACTAGATAAGCTGTCATGTTTAATGCGTATAACCTGCCAGGGATGAAACATATGATACTTTTACACATTTTCGCTTTATTTCAGTGCACTTAACATTTTAAATTTTATTAAACTAGTAAAAATGTTTAGTTCTACAAATAATGCCGACTGAATCAAATAGAACAGTATTCAACTTGGTATGTGAAATCGTAGAATATTTTGCACACTCTTCGAATTTGGCAGTTGCAGAATTTCCCTGGGACGCATACTTCTCCATATGGGCTTTACATGTTTTCTAGAGAAAGCTTCTGGGCCATCATCGTGGAATAATTTTTTTAATTAAGCCATCATAGCAAGTGTGGTACTTCATTTGTTTTTTGCAAAGCAGTTGTAGGGTTCACATATCTCTATTTTCAAGAAATATGAAGTGAATGAATGAAAGTATAGTTAGGCAGCTAACTGAATGATATAATGACCCGTATGGACTATGACCACTGGAAGGGTGGAGCATGTGTTGTTACACGTGAACTTACAGGCTGTTAAGGGTAGATAGACAAATATGGCTGATTGTGTGTAAGTATTAGGGCATGTCAGTTCAGATTAAATACCAGACAAAGATTACAGGCAGCAGTCCTGATAGATGTGAACTGTTGGAAGCAGTTCAAGCTGGAAAAGAAGTGGTGTATTTAATTGTGACACATTTGTTGAAACTTTGAAAACCAGGAAAATTTCTCGAGCAGGCAATGTTAAGTGATGTTTTTGATGACTGTGACATTGCACACTGTCACTCTTCACATGTGTCTGTTTCCTTATATATTTTCTACCAAAGCCACAAACAAAGATAGATGGCAGTTAACTCGCGTCCTGTTCCCTGTCTTATGCAAGTGTCATTCTGCACTTTATTACCTTAGAAGTACTTGTTGCTAGGCAGGTTGGTATAACATCATTAGGGAAAATTCTAGACGATGCGAATGTGTGGTGCAGTGTAAATATTTTCTGTAGTTCAGCTGCGACCGATGCTCTTTTTCTGTGCTTTTTCATTTTTCCAGTGGTGCTTAGGCATCTATAATTTTCCCCCTTAGCTTAATTACCTCCCAGAAGCTATGCATCATCTTGCCCATTAACAACCATTGTTAAACTATTGTATGTGGCATTGTTGATGCAAAATGACCTTAGAGTACATGCTAAAGCTCCTGCAGGATCACCGGCTGAATGCGACAACCAGTTCACCATTTATAGGACCCGAAGTATTGACATTTTCAATATATCTGTTCGCACAGTGCTTCATTGGAGTCATGCAAGCGCAAAATATGGTGCTCCCACAGAGAAATTTTTTTTTCTTCCTGTGCTGTGACCAACGGGAAAACTATGTAGACAATAATGAAGAGAGATCACAACTAGGCTTAGCTGTGTGATGTCTGCCTCAATAAAAATGTAATAAATTAATGCAAGTGTGCTTATATCACCATGGTGTTGCCAGTTTATTACTACATTTGATATGAATCTCTGCTCGCTCCACCATGGTGTTCCTAAGGGCGTACACAGTCTTACCTCTGAGACAGCATTGCCAGAACTAATTTCACTGTCACAATCTTGAACAGGTGTGCAACAAGCATTCGCCAGTGCAGAGAACACAAGAGAAGTGGTCACTGCTTGCATGTTCAAGGTCGTATGCACGCACACCGGACTAGGATTTTGCAGTGTCTTACATTTTGAGTGGAGTATACATCGCGATGGCGGGAGCCATCTCTGTGGTCACCAGCTAGACTGTCACAATGTGCATATTGTTGCTTCAGACAACTGTTTAGGACAAAAAAAGGGCACTGTAGAAAAAAATATTTTTAGGCTAATGTAAGGGCTTGTGGTGAGGAGACTCTCAAAAGGTATATGGTGTGTCATCTTGCAATAGAGAAGCAACATTTATACCTAGTTTATGTTAGTAGGAGTCTGCTAAACATTGGCCATACAAGCTTGTGGCTAGAGAAGGATGATGTCCAGAAGATGCCCTCCTGAAATGTTAACCTGCACCGTCCTCCCTTGCCCTTCTCGGTGCACTGGAATTTTTGCCCTATAGGTACTAGTTCCTTCTGTGGGTACTCTCGAAGGGCTTGGGAATGAGCTCACTCTTACCGCCTGTTTTGTCCAAGGGCCAATCCTGCTGTTGAAACTTGTATGCTTGGCAGAAATTTTTAACAGGAAAAGAAGCTTACTCGTTACACAAATAAAGCTACAGCATTGCAAGATTACTATGATGTTATGTACACAGACCTCCCACATACAACTAACTAAAATCTCACCACTTACCTCTATGGTGAGCTTGATTATGCCTTAAGACAACATGTAAGTTTCTAGATCCTATACTTTTTAATCAGTACATGAACCTTGAAAAAACAAGATCATCACGTGCATTCCGTAAAACCAGTGCTTATGAACTGCAATGATGCCATCGAAAGCATCAGCGAATGTAAATGCACCCTGCTGGAAAGCAAATTCTGCATGAAGCCTGTAAATGTACTGTTAACAAAGTCTTCTCGACAACTTCATTATGTCTATTTCTGCAATTTGCATAATCCTGTTTCATACATACCTTGCTGTTCACCCTATAACTATTGACCTCTGAGTGTTACTCAAGTGACCATGCTCATTTAACATACCTGCAAGCCTCAGTGCTAACCTAATGAAATTGGAGACTTTAATAAAGTAATGCTCTCTAATGCTCAACCCTTCAAAAAAGTTTTTAGCGTCCCCTGAAAACCTATTCTTTAAAAATTTGATCATCAGAGATGCGATGTATCTGCACACTTGATGACAGACATTTGTCCAATT
This sequence comes from Rhipicephalus annulatus, assembly GCA_013436015.1. NCBI lineage: Eukaryota > Metazoa > Arthropoda > Arachnida > Ixodida > Ixodidae > Rhipicephalus > Rhipicephalus annulatus. Next base: position 9,642 of record WOVY01011278.1, read on the forward strand.
ACAGCCACATTATAACAACAAGCAGCCTTTGTAAGATGCGTGAACACGTGCCATCATCTCAGGTCAACATGTTTCCTGAAACCAGCTTGCTCTTAGTTATGCGACAGAATGGTTTTCATAAATCATTCTCTTGCTAAGCTCAACTTGCCCCATGACAAACTGTGTGTTTAATTTTAGACCATTCTTGGGGAGCTATTTTTTTAATAACTAAAGAAAGCCCGATAAAGTGAAGCATGAGCTTTTAAAAAGAAATTTGCAAAACATGCACAATCGTCTTCAATACCTAGCCTGAGTATATATTTAACTAATAATGATCATTTTCATTTTAGAGCACATATCTGATGGCACAAAATCTGGAGTACCAAGGAGTCTGTCACAGGTATTTTTCACTTCTTTATTAGGGGTCATGCAACAATTTTAAATTATTCATGCGATATACTAGAAGTTTACCGCAGTGTGAATCACTTGCCACAATTAAAAAGAATAATTATGGGGGGAACATATGGACTCTTTAAAAAAGTTGAAGTTGGTGCTGATGCCGTCTGTCGCATGACCAGTAATGAGACAAAGCACGGCGCATCGCATTAGGCCTAATAGCAGTGCTACGCTTCCATTTCACACACACACGCGCGCGCATAATGTATGCTTTACTGCAATACACTGCAAGCACTTCACCCTATGACACTGGTGTATTGCGGCAATGTTAACATTTAAAAAGACCTTTATGGGTTAGCAATTGAAGCTCGACAATGCTCCCAGCAATGAAATTTCTATTTTATGACATTTTTTTCATTGTTATACACTTGCCTAAACTAGTGTTACCAGCCGTCCCGAATTTCGCTGGACTGTCCAAGACTTTGCCCGCGCTGTCCCAGTCGGGACAAATGTCCCCGATTTTTTCCGGACTGTTCAGTAAATGAAAAAAAAAGAAACGTTTTGCGTTATAAAAGGCATGCCAAGTAACGAGCGTCCGTCTGATCACATAGACAAAGAAATGTTGCTGTGGTTAGCTGCAAGGAACTTTTAACACTTCAGCTGAACTTTAGCGTCAACTTTTACTAGAGCATTCTAGAGCGAGAGGAAGTGTCACGAAGAGCACATAGCAAAATTTAGTGCCACATCAAGAGACCGACGCAATGAAGAGAAGAAATAACGAATTTGTTTGGAAGGCACCGCAACAAAGAAAACTAATTTCCTCACCCACACACAACTACCTTCACTGTTGGTTACCCCAATCTAAACACACACTGCTAAGCAAACAAATTGTCATCATTTGCGACTGCTTAATAAAGCCACTCGGACAAGAAAGTTCTCTAATTCCAACTTGTGCATTCCGTATCTATCTCGCGCACTTACGCAAGAACAGGCTTCAATGAAAGCGTTGGCACAGTATATACTTCCTCCCTAGTGACACCAGCTGTTTGATCGGTCCTCAAGCAACACGCATGCACCTACCATACAGCCGCGTAGTACATGCATCAGACCAATATTCACAAATCGCGTTCCAAAGGCCTTTATTTTATGCTCGTTGTCATTGCTTGTAGATTTGGTGGCAAACACTTCGGGCTGGTAGCTGTTAATTCTGTGCTTCGGGCGAATGACGTTAACTACTCGATAAGCACGGCGACATCACAGGAATTAAGAAAAGCGGCAGCGACTTGCGTATGAATCACTTTCTAACAACAGAAAGCGACCACGACCCCACGGGCAGAGGCAGTTCTCGCCATTTCAAACAGATTACAGTCCAATCCAACACCAACATCGGAGAAAAAAACATCACGACTAGAATACGATGAACCCGCCACAGACTGTGTGTCACAAGCTAGTGAGGAACTCTACCTGAACCACAGAATAAAGAACGCCCAAATCGCCTAAAAAGTGTTTTTTAACACACCGATTCTAACGCCATCTATTCATACACTTTAGGCCAAGTCAAGCCGGTTTTAAGCGGCTATTGGGTGAACCGAACCGTTTTGCCTCGAGATGGTTCGTGCCACCGGGGGAACCGAAACACTTCCAACAAATTTCAAGGTCACGTTAAAAACGGCGATCAGCTAGAAACTTCCATCGCACACCTCAAGCAGAAAGCACGCATAAAATTAGCCTACGCAGAATGAGCGTGGATTAGCAACTGCCACAGCTCGACACTTGGAGCGCATTTTTAAAACAGAAAGAGAGACGTACGAAACGAGCGCAAAAGTATACAGAGGGCAAGCGCGAACAGCTGTCGCATTTCTTTCTGCGTCGTGGGTCAGCAGAGTGCTCCTTTCGTAAACGGGGCCGAGTAGCGTGCGAAGTGACCTTCGTCCTCTCGCGAATTGCGAATCTGATAAGCGCGCGCGCAGAAGACACCACGCTCCGTGGTGGTGGCGCTTTGGGGAGACGACGATATTTAGGGTGTGTCGAACGCGAGCCCATCGCGCTGTCTCACCACTGATAACGAAAACGCGCTTACGGTTTGAAGTTCTGAGCACTGCCAAACGGTGTATGGTGTATATAAATGGCTTGCCATTAGCCTTTTTTGCAACGTACACTTTGCAGCGTAGTGGTTAGCAGCGCGTACCGAGAAGCGATAAGCTGCTGGCACGATTACGCGTCAGAAATTCTTGCATTTTGATTTTTAAAGACGATAGCTTTTTGAGATCCTTCAACGCAAAAATTTTAATCTGTCTTTCTGTCTGTCTGTTTGTCAAGCAAAACTACTGAAGTACGACCACATTCACAGCACACGCCAACACTGCCCGAGCTTCTGCGTTCAAACGTGTGTGATTGTCGATTAAAAGCATATATTGCGCATATCTAAGGCACAATGTCAATACGCCAATACTCTGCGGTGTGTTTCTTTACACTAGAAATTCCGTACGTATGTAATGCTAAAAACTAGTAGCGTTTATTACGCTGCGCTGACATGCCACGCTATGCAGGCAAAGTCGAGTTTCTTACGCTTTGCTCTAATGATACGGTACTGCCACCTTCTCCAAAATCTACAATATAACCATGTCTTGTTTTCTGAGATAGCAAAAAGATCGCGAGCATGTTTCATGCAGCATAAAGCCCCTTTAACGCAGTGCCTTAAGAATCTCACTCATCAATTTTTCCACGCTAAACATCAAATAAATGCTTTATTCTATTCACGCTCTCCAGACGGGAGACTATCGTCTTTCGACGACATTTGCAGTCGAACGTGTAGATACGGGGCCAATACTTTTTCTTTGCAATCTCTTAGTGTATAATTTTCAATCTCACTTTCCTGGCGGACTACGTCACTGAAGCGATGGTGGACCCCACTATAAAACACTTTCGTATTAAAACAAGTGCGCAAACGTCCACGTGCAGCCGACCTTTTGTTTCTCAATGTTTTATTCCTTTTTATATGTTATCTATTCCATGAACATTGTTCGTAGCCACAATACCTTGCTAAGTACTCCAAGGCATGTGGCATCTTTCTCTCAAATTAAAGTGGAGGTTTTAGTGCCATTGTCGGAGCTTATCGTGCGTCGTGTTTTGTCGCAAAGTCTCGGGTATTCAGAACTTAGGTTGTTTTGCGTTCTTCACACAGGGAATTTACAGATCTCATCAATGTACGAGCGACTTTGTAGTGAGAGGGTATGATTAGCGAGGGAAAACGGAACCGAAGAGGACGACAGGAACCTGACAGAGCTTGCCTGGCAGCTTCTCCTTACTGTTCTTTTTGCAGCGTAAATGAGACAACGGAACATTATCTCATTTATTTCACAAGATACTCTACGTTGCGGAATAATGCTTTAGGTGTCGTTTACTCACTCCTTAGACAAGGTTTAAATGTACCAAATGTGTTTCTTTCGGGGCTTTGTCCCTGGGTCACAGTGACGGAATAGTTGCCGATGTCTTTTTGAAGAATTGATTAAATGCTCAAAAAGATTTAGATCGTAGAGCCAACTCGCAATCCTCTGTTCTAAATTGCGTTTAAATTTCTAATTATTATTTGCTAAATGAGTAAGCTCAGCGTTATTATACATATGTTTTTACTTATCTATTGCTATAGCATTTGCAATTTTGCTGCATTACCGCTTCTTTCATCTTTAACTAGACGACAGTTATTCTAATAAATAATAATTGTTTTTAAAAACTACCAAGTTCTTGTCCAATCCTCTTGCATGGGTGTGTGCCACTGTCCAAGCTTCTGCGCTGCGCTACTGAAGCGTGTGAGCTTCGGTACGCGGACGAGCGAGGCCAGCGTGGCCGCTGTGCCAAGAAGCGCACGACGTTCGGCCTGAGGGCTGAGCAGCCGAGTACCTCAGCCACTAAACCACCGTCGCGGGGCACATCTTTTCGTTCAGGGCCACGGTACCAGTATCTATTGCGTTCGTTGATAACAGACTGCTTAGACTGTTCATGGCTGTACTTGTTAAAGAAAAGTGAGAACGAAAGACAGCGCAAAAGCCATGCGTGGATTGGGAAAAGGTCCTTCGTTAAGTTGAAAGAAAAAAAAGACACAGCTCTTGAGAGCCGTCGTAAACCTTTGGACAGAAGGCTTTCGTCTCTGCAAACTGTAAGAAAGTTTCATTCGGCGACGCCGCATTGCAGGAGTGACAAGTTTTGAATATCATCGCATTCGTCTCCAAAAGCGTTGTAGAGGTTGGCGTAGGAGAGTTTCTGCTCCAGGGATTGTTCCCACTCTGAAGCGTGCAGCTCTACAAGTTTGAGTAGCGTCAGACAATCATCCTCGGAAACATCTGACGTTAGGAAAGCATCCCGCAAGCTAGGGTTACTATATATGCTACCTTTAGGCAGCAGAGTTTCGCCACTAATAGAACTCGCAGCTCGCGCCCCCATTTGCCCAGCGCGTTCACGGGTGCATAAAAAAAGTCCATTTTAGTGAAAGCCAATGTTACGGCCACGCGAATTCTGGCGACCACCGCGCCACTGGCGCCACCCCCACCGCTGCCCGAGCAGTCCGGCAAGGAGATCCCGCTGAGTACTACTTCGTTGGTGTTGTGACTGTGTCTTGTGTTGCCCGTTTTTTAGTCGACGTCAGTGTTAGAGGCGTCTGTGCAGTGCCGGGGCTCAGTGCTGCGTAGTTGCCACGGTCACATAATGCCCACGCTACGTATAGATATGCTCAAAATTTTTGTTTTCTTGTGCTATTTTTAAAGCACGGAAGGACTGCTCTAGCAATCGTTTTAGTAAGCCACCAGCTTCATCGTTTAAAGAGGCAAAAAACTACGCGAAACGAGCCATTTGCGGAACTTAAGTTGTCGCAAATCGTGTACACAATTCTCGACAAATTATGTCAAGGCTTTCTGGTTTGCTATTTCGAGCAAAAATATCTCCCTATGTTGACTTCAATCTTACAAGCCATAGTATTAGTACTGATGTTACGGGGAAGAAAGTATATGCGAAGAATATATTTGCGAGCAAATGCGTAGAACGCTGCTGCAGTCCACACACGTTCCCTTCAGCACTTCGTCGCCATCATTCTCAGGTATCTACTCAGACCTTGACATCACCCGCTGGTGGCAGAAGCACCGTCGCGGTGCCATCAATCCTCGGGGCGTGAGTAGTATGGTTTAAGTCGCAAGACGTGCATTATATTGGTCGGGACTGAAGCTGTTGCTCACGTGGTATGGCGCGAAGCAATCTCATAGGTCACGCTAACGACCTTGCGCATGACGTGGTGAGGACCAACGTAATGGGACATGAGTTTTTCGCAGAGACCAACACGTCGTGATGATAACCACATCAAGACGAGCGACCTTGGGCAGTACTGTACGTCACGGTGCCGGCGATCGTAAGCACTCTTTTGGTTAAGCCGCGATGCACATAAACGATCCTGGGCGACTTGGCGGGCGATGTCAGCACGGGCGAGGGCATCACGAGCAGAGGCAATCGATGAGGTGGCGTCTGAGTGCAGCATGGTGTCCATGGGTGAAGGCGGGTAATAACTGAACAGTAGGTGAAAAGGTAAAAATCCAGCTGTATCATGACATGAAGAGCTGTATGCGAAGTGGGAGTCCTGGGAGTCCACACCGAACGTCATTGTCTCTGCAAAGGCAATCTATGTCAAGGCCAGCGAGCGAGCCCGCCTGACGCCATCATCTCAACGACGTCATGTAGCCCGGCGCCACCTGTCTGTCTTACGCAACGCACGGCAAGCTCCTTCAACCCGCGGCCCCTATAGCAACCCGATGATGCAAGCTGTGCCATCCAGTCTGGCGATTCTTACGGAATGTGTGTCAACATCACTCGTCCTTGGGTTTAACCCAGCGCAGCAGTTATGGATTGAAGAATCATGATGCAACTCAGCGGCGTGTCCCCATTGGAGGATCCTGACGCGACCCGGCCGCAGTTCTGATTGGACGTTGATGATGTAAAGGACCATATGGGGCCTATAAAGAACCACGCAGCGCTTCCCCAAGCAGCCGACGTATGCGTCAGTAAGAAGACGTCTCGGCTCTTCGAGTCCCTAAGCTGTTGGCCCCAATGCCGATTATGTAACGCCTCTATTTCTATGATGTACATAATTCTTGCCTTAACTCACCGACGTCTTGTCCACTCGTCTATCAGCTCAGCGCAGAAGCAGTTGCGAGCTGAGAAACACACGCTACCAAACAGCTGGTGACTTTAGCGGCCCGTGACCTCGGCGCACTAGGCAACAGTGTCGGCAGTGGTGCGATTCGTAGGAGAAGGTAACGAAGGGTAAGTGGATGTCACAATCTTTTTTATCCTTGGAGACGCACATCGCTAACATGCTTGTCAGGGTACGATCCTGCTCTGACATGCTGTCAGAGCAGGATCGCCGGAGCTCGTCGACTACTTTAGATAGAAAACAGTGGCCGAGGTTGGTGATCAACCGACGAGGAGCACCGTGATGCAGATTTATGTCATGAAGAATAACAGCGGCTACATCACTAGCGCAGCTGGTGGGGAGGGCTCTTGTCACGACATACCGCGTTGCGTAGTCGGTAGCGATGGCAATCAACTTATTGCCGGTGGCCGACGCTGGAAAAGTACCTAGAAGATCGACGCCGACTGAGAAAAATGGCTCATCTGGTATTTAAATGGGCAGAAGAGTACCAGAAAGTCCCAGCGCAGGTGTCTTGCAGCGCTGGCACAGGTCGCACGCCACAACGTACTGTCCCGCAAAACGGCAGAGGCTAGGTCAAGAGAATCGTCAGCGAACGTGGTCATACGTGCGTGACACCCCCAGGTGTCCAGCGGTGGGTTCATCATGAAGCTGGGACAAAACATCTGAGCGCAGATGCGCAGGAACAACGAAACAGCGAGCAAAAAACTCAGCACTATTGGGCGTTGTTGCGGTGAAAGATGTTGTGAAAGACGAACATCTGTAAGAAGTATTCAGGGTATGGAAGCCGGAGACCATTAATAATAGGGCGCAAAAAGAAGTCGTGGGGTTGTAGCAGCTACGTTGGTGAAGGCTGTAATTGATAGAAGGAAGACTTCTTGTCCATCTTCTATTATTTCAGGGGAGTTGACCGGATAACGGGACAAGCAGTGGGCATCCTTGTGAAGTTGTCCAGATTTATAGAATATGGAAAAAGTAAAGTGTACTCTTGTAAGCGCAGCGCCCAGCGACTAAGGCGTCTCGTAGGGTGCTTGAAAGAGGAGAGCCAGCAAAGCGCATGATGGTTCGTAATAACTGAAAGTTGTTGGCCATGGAGGTACGATCGTAAATCCGCAATGGCCCAGACGAGAGCTAAGCTTTCGCGTTCTGTGATGGAATAGTTTTGTTCCGAGCATGTCAACAGTTGGCTTGCGTACGCAACGACGCGATGCATCGCTTGTTGACATTGCGCCGGCACTGCGCCCATACGTGGGCACGGGCATCAATACGAAGCTTCACGGTGGCAGATGGGTCGAAGTGTGCCGGGACTGGTGAACTCGTGAGAATGGCAACGAGTGAAGAGAAGATGTTTGCTTGCTGTTGCCCCCAGGGAAATGCGACATCCGTTTTGAGGAAACAGGTAAGAGGACGGGCTACTTCAGCAATATTTTCGACAAAACGACCGAAGCAGGAGCAGAGTCCCAGAAAACTTTAGACGTCCTTGGCTGAGCGGGGTGTGGGGAAGTCGCGAACTGCTCAGACTTTCACAGAGTCTGGTTTTACGCCCACAATGTCAACAAGATGGCCGAGTACGCAGATTTGGCGTTGCCCAAAGAGACATTTGGACGATTAGGTTGCAGGTTGGCACGTCCAAAACCATGAAGCCTTGTGGACAGTCGAGTAAGATGGTTTTCAAAAGTAGTCGAAAGAAACAATAACATCATCAATATAGCAGAGACAGATTTACCACTTAATGCCTCGAAGGAGAGATTCCATGATGCGCTCGAAAGTCATGGGAGCATTACATAATACAAAAGGCACCATTTGGAACTGATAAAACCCATCAAAAAAGGCGGTCTTTTTCTTTGTCTTGGTCGTCCAATCACTCTAAGGCAAAAGGGTGGTAAAAGGGTGTGTGGATCGTCCTTTGGGGGATTAATCGGGCTGCCACAACCATTAATTTTTTATGGACTAACGGTACCAGGTCTAACAGTCAGTCCCATAAGACGAGATCGAGGAACTAACATTTAATCCACACATTTACACTTTAGTGAGTAACCGTTAGTTCCACGAGTCACCTCAAAGGACTAACATTTAGTCCTCGCATTGGCACCTTATAGAGCAACTGTTAGTCCCCACGTTTACGCCTTACTGGGTAACCGTTAGTCCTCACAGTTGCACCTTGCTGGACGAATGGTTGATACACTCAAGTACTCCAATCAAATGAACTTTTTGTCCCCAATTCATACAATTTTTTCCGCCAGGCCTAATACTTTTTGGCCTGTTTTTCTGCACAGTGACCAAAATTTGAAACAAAATTTTGAAACGACAAGAAGGAGAGTATGACACATGCAAACACTGATCTCAATTAAGTCCTTCGAGGTAGCTGGCTTCTCGGTTTCAAAATTTTGTTTCAAACACGTGTGAATTCCCGCAAATTTTTTTGTTTTTTTTGATTTTTTTATTTGATGTTACCCAGGGCTGTTTTCAGTTATGTCATCTAAAAGTGTCTAAGCTTAACTGCCGTGTACTATCGCTTGAGTCTGCGCAAAAGCTTCTGTTGGCAATGATTCAGTGTTCGTAGTTCTTTTCTGTGTGTCTAGGGTTAGGGGTTATATACGAAGTGCTGCTTCTGAAATATAAATTAGTTGCGAGTGTAGCGAGTGTCGTGTTTTCTTGTCCTCTTCGTCCCCGTCAAATTTGCGCTACTACACCATATGGTTAAATGATGTCTCACCAACTAGCCCAGCTCTCAACCTTACTGAATGCCCGAGCAGTTCATCCCTTGGTTTCGCGCTCCACGCTTCCATCTGTTGTTGCTCCTCAACGGTCTATCCATTATTCGCGCGCGTCAATTGGGCCCAGTTACTCCTTTTTCTGGTAATTTTGCCTTAGAGTGGAGCGACCTGCCACTAACCTGAGCGAAGATCTATCGAAGAGAAATATTAGGCACTGTATAAGCAATCGAGGGCATCATCTATGCGTGGTAGAGGATATACATATTTCTCGGATATATGGTTGTGATGGCGGTAGTCAACACGTAATCTCCAGCTATTGTCCTTATTTTTAACAAGTACAAGAGGTGGGGACCAGGTTCCAGATTATGCCATTATGGAGCATTTTAATATCTTCCCACTGTATAATGGCACGCTTCGGGGCTAACACGCTGTAGATCCGTCGGCGAATGGGTCGAGCGCCACTGGTATCGATACGATGGGTTGCCACAGATGTCTGGCCTAAATTACGGTCACCGAAGTCAACGATGTCAATGGTGTCAGACGTGCAAGTGACTCACCGCCAGGAATAACTTGCGACGAGAAGCCAAAATCGAGGACGGGAAATTAAATTCGGTTGTCCTTAACGGTGACCACTATGCTGGGGAGCACGACATTACCCGTCATGGCCACGTCAGAAATTGGGGCATCAACATAATCACCATCGGGTATTTGAGGGGATGGCGAGAGCTGGACTTGCATTGTGGCTTGCGGTGGAAGTCGATAGAAGTTGACATAGCATAGACGAATGGGCTAGTAGGGATGGTATCTGAGAAGGAGGGGAGTTCGAGCGGAAGAAGACCTTCGGAACAGCAAATGAGCGCAGCGTACGAGGTCAGAAAGTTGAGTGTAAGGATGAGGTCGTGAGGGAAAATTTCCAGTACAGCAAACAACTAAAGTTTGATGCTCAGAAATCATTAATCGCGCAGTGCACATTTCAATCACAGCAGGAGTAATCGCATCCGCTGTAAGAACGGTAGGCGCAATTGCGGACGTCAGAACGTTTTGCAGATGGCGGTGGGGGTCTGAGCTCATCGCTGATATTTGTTCAAGAGCAGTTACTGGTAACCATCGACGAGAATTGCAAGAAGGTTGCACCGCTGGTCGGGAGTAATCAGAGGGTTTGCAGTCCGAATTGTGTACAGAGCGCCACCTCCGGGGACTTCACCGGCTAGTTTTCCGAGCCACGGTCGTAGGAAGAGCGAGAGTGGCGAGGTTGGGGCGAGCGAGACTGACGACGCAGGGGCAATGGTGAGCGGCTGGTCCGATGTCCTGGAATATGCTCTTCACTTGTCTCAGCATGGTAGGACAGGGCATAGGGCACACGTTGGGAGTGGGGTCCCCGATGGACCTTTTCAGATATAGTTACTGTATATGCTATCTTTACTAAAGGTAGTATATACAGTAACCCTAAAGAGTTTCATTTGGGCTCTGTGAAGGCACTCGACCAGCAGTGACAGATTTAAAGCTTGATGATAATCATACGCATTGTAGTATGTCAAATTTTGTATAGTCCAGCTGAAGAAGCCAATTTGTGCTTCAACAAGCCGTCAACTGAGTTGACCTCACGAAGGCTGATTAAGCCTAAAAATTGATAGCATCAAGTCGCTAACGCTCGACCAATGCCACCTAGAACAACATTTTCAGGCATTCTCACCGCCTCCGTGGCACCACTCCTTTTGACACAGCGATCGCACGTACGAGAATCTGTGAATACGTTGCCACCCATTTGACAGATGTGAATTTATTAAAAGAAAAAAAGCATTCAGAGCGAGTTTTACAAGCGTAAATGCTTTGTTCCAGCTTTTATGTTCAGAAAATCGCTGATTTAAGTAATGTATTGTGCTTTGAAGTCTTTGGCAATTATTATCTAATCCATCTATTATTCTAAGAAAAAGTCAGGAAAGATCATGCGCTAACGAACCTGCGGTCGATTGATAAGAGCAGCATTTCATGGCCCAAGAAAGTGACTAAATAAATAGGGTAAATTTTGATTATTATTTATTCTTTATTTACACAACATATACACACACGCGCGCGCGCAAACACTCGCGCACATAGACACACTATTTGAAGATGCACAGAAACAGTTCCTATACACATGTTGTAAGTTTCTGCAGTTTTCTTGCCTGGGTTCACCCTATCGTACTTTTTGGAACATCTTTCTTCATAAAGACGCAGTTACTGAGGAGAGTGGTCGCTGCTGCCGCAATTATGTTGTTCAGCGAAATGTCAATGTGATTACCATTGACACAGACATCTAAACTTTCCGCTTCACAAAAACGTTCCTGTAACAGACACAAGAAGAAGCATATCCTCTTTTGATGTGGCCCCTCTCGCGCTGGGTGCGTAGTCACTCATATAACTTGGGGCACTGAGAAAAATTTTTCAGCACTGCGTAATTCGTGTAGCCACCACGGGAGCTTCAACTGTTTGGCCGGTTCTTGGATGGGCTTATTTGCTAGTGGTTAATAAATATTCTGGCTTGAAGTGGATCATCACTCCATCGCGCGGATTCGCTGCCATGCGCTATGCGAATATCCAGTGCACAATGCGCATCACAAATTGACGCTGCAGTTCGCAAACACTGAGAAAAAACACGCTCTTCTCAAAACACCAACAAGCACACCAGCACGCCAAAAAAGCATTCGTGAGGCTTGGTGATTCAACGCCGTCGAGCGGCATGAGAGTCAGCGTCAGCACGTCAGTGTAGCGAAACACGACGTTCAAATGGAGTGACGTCATAGCTCGCCGCAGGAACAGTGAGCAGGCCTGAAATCATCTAGGTGGCATTGGCGCAGCGCACCATTGCCATTCTTTCTGCATGCAACACCTGTGCTTGAATGCAATCTACCATTGGTCGAACACGCAGTGGCAGATACGACCACTCTGCCACTGCGTGTTCCTCTCTACATTTCGTGCTGTAGCTTAACCTTTGCTCTTCTCCTTTACACCTAGCTTTGCCTTCTCCATATCGCTACGGTTTCTCAGGTAGACGAAACTCTCTACACTAGGTGCGCCTGTCTACCTCAGAGCTTCACTTTTGCAGCTTGGAGCAGACGATCGATCTCCGGGGATTCACCTCGGTTTCGAACAGCTATTTTGTGAAAAGACCTGCGCGGAACACGAAGCACAACCACGAGTCAACAAATTGTGACACTGAGCAACGCCAGTGCTGGAAACTTCCAAGAGGAACGACAACATACAGGGGCCTCGTCAGGTGAGAAGTCAACCGATTAACAGTGCGTTAGAGAAGCATACTAATGGACGGGTGCTTCAAAGCTTCTGACATGTTACAATTAACTCAGCCATACATCTTGATCATATTCCACAGCACCTACATTAGTGTAAAATTTCACTAATTCAATTTTCACAGGACCGGGAGAGGTATTATAACTCACCGAATGTCAAAATATTGAAAGTATTAGGCAAACAATAAGGAGTTGCTTGTTGCATATACACTTTCATTGTTTTACTACGTAAATGCTGTAATTATTTTGCAGATGAACAGCGTAAAAGCAACAACTTTTGTCGTTCTCGCATTTCATTCACGATGCGACCGCGACGCCGCACTGTCCTGTTCTTTTTTCATTTGTGTCTGAAACATTCTGAGCACGCCTACCTTACTGCGTACTGTCACCATTTTACCACCGTTGCACGCATGCAACACGAGTTCTGTCGCAGATAAACTGGCTGGCAACTAATTCATCTTGCTGTAGGAAATTAGTTTTATGCCAGCGTGCCAACCGCACCTTAAAGATCTTCAGCATCAACCACTTCCACCATGTTTAAGTTTTGCGACATTGCACGTGCATTGCATCAAGTTGGAGCGAAGCTTCTGAATGCCAGTTCCACATGTGAAACAAAGCGAGGTGACAAACTGCATGATAAAATTAGTAATCCACATTCCGCGAAATTGTTTTTATAGCCTGCGAACACCGTTTTAAGTTCTTTTGCCTCGCACATTTGCGGCGTTTTGCGCTGCGCGCCTTCCTAGGATCGCCTAAATTTGCCCATATTGCCAGTTTCGTGTCATCAAACAGTGAGTTTGCTGGCCGGAACAAAAGGACACATCGAATTTATCCCATTTTCCGCATTGACGAGCTTCTATTGCATTTTAAATACATGGGTGCACGCAATACCTTATACAAAGGGCTAGTGGGTAATTTGTTGAAGCGTAAAGTGTTCGCTTATTACGGCTTTGTAGGTACTTCGCAACTACACTTGTCTAGGCACACCGAGAAAGTTTACGGCGCGCCTGCTCTCGAGCAAGCCATGGTGGTTGTGGTTACGATGATGAGTGCATACCTTAGCTTCGTAGTCCAGCTGAGGCGAGTTCATGACAAGCCTGCAGAAGTCGCACAGAAGCGCCGCCATAGAGAAGATGTGTCCGGAGTGAAGCGAGCCATCGATGCAGCTCCTGGATTTTCAGCGACGCCCGACAGAAGCACGGCCATGAAGTACACGAAGGCGATCAGTTTCTGACAGGTATTTTTCTGAGTCTTCGGCTCCACTGGCGCCCAATAAGTGGATCTCGGCAACGGGATGTCGAGTTGCTTGAACCAGTTGCGGCAGGTCCACAACAGTCGATCGATGAACCCCCCGTCAAACTCAGCCTATGGTATTAAACAAACAATAAAGACGCGGAGAAGTAAACAAGTGCGTATGCAATCAGTGGATGGTAAATAAAAGTTGTTCTTTACGCGAAAGCGTAATAAACTAGCATATAACAAATCGGCTCAATTTAGAAGTCAACGACCAAAAACGGTATATCCCGCTGGCCAAGGACGCTACAGGAGCCAAATATTTCAGCTTCTATATATATCTGAGTGGTCTAACACGGACCAACCGAATCTCGCAATTAGTTTGTTTCGCATTTCCGTCAGTACAGTAAAACGTTCATGTATTTCAGCAAGACATGTACAACTATTTGGGTGCACGTTAAAGAACCCCAGGTGGTACAAATTTCCGAAGCCCTCCACTACGGCGTCTCTCATAATCAAATAGTGGTTAGGGGACGTTAAACCCCACAAATCAATCAAGACATGTACAACTAACGAATGTTATCGCACCTGCTGCTTGCTGTTATTTGTTTTTCATATTTGCTCAGTGAAGCGCAGCTGAGAGTTGAGTACCTGCCCTGTGTTCCTCTTGTCTGTGTCGTGTCGCAACGCGCTCATCCGTTTCGTATCATATTGATAGAGGGGCTCAGAATAAAACTTGCAAGGCTTCCGAGAAACACGCGGCGCGGTCACAGCGAAAGCTGGACGAGCGCCCTTTCTGGAGTCTGTTGTCGACTCTCTTGTTGCAACTAACACAAGTTCTTCTGGGATGTAGCCACTACACGACAAATAAATTTTGTGATACAGGAAAGCACGCTGGAAGAAATTATTCGTCATTGTGCGGTGAAACGTGATGCCACGGCACATCTGTAAGGCATTATGATCACTTTATTCGTGCTGTGGTCGGTGACGATAAAGAATTATAGCTGCGCCCTTGGCAATAGGTTCGAAGAACTCAACGACTGACTCGCGAGCCAATTTACATTGTGTCACATGATGCTGTCACTTTAACGCGATTCCATGCTCGACTTGACGCTTACATAGCACAGGCATGGCTCCGCTGCCACCCAGAGGGTTCTTGTTCAAATAAGATACAATCCTGGATTTGTTTTCTTATTTCGCCCGATAGCACTGACCAACGCCGGCGGCTACGGCTGACAACTACGACGTCAATGTCAACTCTTATCGCGTAGCAGATTTCGCTGTAAGTGCGACAACCCGCGTCAATAAGACAGCACAAGCCCTCACCCACCCATTTACATCAAGCCGAATTAACGGTGACCAGACACACAGTTTAATTATTACGATAACTTTCGCTAGTTCCAGACTACATGTGTATGCATTACAGTTATTATGCATGACAAAAATGCAGCAAATGCACACGTGTGAAACAGCAACAGGCTTTACTGCGATCGTGAATGAAACGATCTATAGAAATGTTCCTGCAGAATATGGCGACAAAAAAGAAAAACAGCAGGGCAGCATATCACTTAGTATACCTCGGGGGTTAGAGTGATGAGGGAACATTATGTGTTTACAGAGTTATTATGGAATTTTCGAAGCTCCAAAAGTGCAATGCAAAAAGTTACATAAAACAAACATTATAAATATCCTACTTGTGAACAACGCTGACGACACATGAGGTACGCGATGTTCTAGATCAACTTTGGGACACTGCTATGAGCACTGGATGGTATCGACTTTAGAATAGCATTAGCAGGCGTTGCGGATGTAGCGGGTGCCATATATGAGCGTCCCCCCCCCACCTAACCCATAATACACCATAGCCACGACCCCCGAGTTTTGCAGGCCGCACGCGCCGCACGCGATTTCGAATTTTCTGCGAGCGGACTGCAAGCGCGAACGGCGGCTCACGTTACCACGTACGCGCAGTAGCAGCGACCGTGGTATTGTGGCGGAGTTCTGACGAGGACGAAAGGAGCCTACTCGAAGATGTGATGCAACTCTTCATTCGGCCAAACTTGCGGCCAGGAAACTGAAGCTCAGATCACAGCAACACCCGGACACTGATAGCGGCGAAAAGAGCTTGATGATGATGATATGTGGGGTTTAACGTCCCAAACCCACCACATGTATATGAGAGACGCCGTAATAGTGGGCTCCGGAAATTTAGACCACCTTGGGTTCTTTAACGTGCAACCAAATCTGAGCACATGGGCCTACAACATTTTCGCCTCCATAGGAATGCAGCCGTAGCAGCCGGGATACGAACTCGCGGCGAACAGAGCGTTTGCCATCATTCAAATGACAAGCGGTGAAGCGCGTCAGCAGGTATACAGATGCCGTCGAATATTCCAGTCTCATCCCTGGGGAAGCGCAAGGTCCGTAATAATCTCGAGCAGCACCTCCACCGTCCCGGGGTCGCGATGTGGACGAAGGGAGCAGACTCGATGCTGAAATGAAATTGTTTATTCTGCCGAACTTTTAGCCAGTAAACTGGAGGTCAGATCGCGCAGCAACACACTGGTACTGATAGCGGCGAATAGAGCATGGGCTGTCGATCAACTGACAAGCAGTGAAGCGGGTCGGAATTTAGGCAGATGCTGTTGAATATTCAAGCCTTATCACTGGGAGTCATGGAATAATCTCGAGTGTGTGCGTCTTGCGTACAATCTTAACAGAAAGATCTACAATGATCGCGAACGTTCTCGAACAGCAAGGGGCAGTCTTGTGGGCGGAAAAAACACAACAAGGGGCAGTCCTGACAGGCTTTGTGGGCGGAAACAGAACGAAACAAAAGTGAAGTTAACAAATGGTTATGGCAGTATTGTGTGTCACTCACACAATGACGTTGTAATAACTGCCTTGAGGAGTCTATCGAAGCTCCGCTTTGACCATTTTATACACGTTGTCCAAACTGCAAGTACCCCGTAGCTTGTTCTTCAGTCGGGGCATAGCCCATTATTTTCAGTGCAGGGCCGGTTATTGACTTCTTGAAGGCAATGACCAATGGACTGGTATTATCTGTCTTGCTGGAGAGTCAAATGGTCATTTCAGCTCCTGGCGATGAAGCGAATGGCGATTTCACTGCAAGACCATTGTCAATGGCGATGATTTTCAAGTTATATAGCCATGGTGCGGCTTCGTTGTGTGAGAAGCGGTGGAGTTAGACGGTGCCAAGAGTGTACGAATCCCAAGTGCTCTCGTGGTTCTTGTGAAAGTTGCGTCAAGAGGGAGCATGCCGGAAAACAAGATGCGCTTCATGGTGATTTGGACGAATTTTTCGACGGCCCGAGTAATATACTGTTAAATCCTTACATAAATGGGCTTTCCAATTGAGCAATATTTGGTGTTCTAGTCGCCCCTCAATTTCTTTGAGTGTCGCTGGGGCGAGGGGATGTGAATGGGCATTGATAAGCGGAAATCCTGCTGACTGAGCTCCGCCCTTTTGAGGATGCTTCACCACTTACCCGAGGCAGGCTGCGCGGCAGAGGACGTCAGCGTTAAGCTTTATAGATGTGCTATACCAATACTAGAACCAGTTAGCGGCATGTTCGCTTGTCGAACTACAAGCACGAAGGTGGTGCCCTCAGCGGCTTCTTACATTGCAGCTGGTATTGCTATGGGCTCAGTGTAAGAACACTGGCGTGTTGGTTTGGACACAGGGTCTAGGAAAACTTTGTTTCGTGGAAGAGCGGTTTTTGTTTACTTCTAGTTTTTCCTGGGGGGGGCGGGGGGGGGGCAGTTGACGGCTGTGGACAGGTATGAACTACCACAGCTGCGGTATTTAGTTCTGCGTTCGGACATTGCGTACCGTCTTGCTCCTGCCACAGACCACATGTTGGGCATATATAGCTGCTGAAATATTGGGGCATGGCTCCTTGTGATGCCCTATCTGCTGGTATATGTCACAAACAGCCACTCATGCAAAATACAGAAAAACACGGATCGTAAATGACTGCAAGCCTACCTTATAGGGTAAGCTGTTACTTTTAAATGGAGCCATGTCAGTGCCTTTGTCACTAAGTGGGCGTGCCTGCAGGATTTTGCACTTGCACAAGTGTAATGATTTCATTACTTGCTCAGAAGTCGTGTCTCAAGACTTGTGAATGATGCCTCTGATTTGATTACGATTAGCGACTTCGTATGCTAGAAAGGAGGCTTCCTTTCCTCCCATTGGCGGACACGCTATATACAGAAGGGCACAGCAGACGTCCGGTCCAGCCGCGTCTACTGCGAGCTGGTTGCTCTGGCCAAAATAGCGAACCTTGAACTGTGGTTGTGGGTCTTCCTCAGAGAGGTAGAGACAAGCCGAAATATGTTCAGTTTATGTTCAGTTATTACTCTATCTAATCGTATGAACTGCTCACCTATGATGTGGCAAGGTTGCTTGGGCCGAAAGATGACGGTGTGCTGATAAATGCGTGGATCACCTGAGTTTGGCGTCAGCGCGATCACTGCATGGTTCTCCCTAGGCGACTGCATGGTATCCAACCATACTCTTCGTTTTCGTAACATGTGGAAGCAAGGAGCGCGTGACGTGAACTCCTTATGTGGGACTGATCCCTGGCCATGCTAGTGTGCTGTCGTTCGGGCGTCTGCAAAAACGAACCTCGCGCAGGTTTCTCTCTATTCTGTGCGGTAGAAATTATGCGAGCTTGATGAAAGGCATTATCAAACTTGCTTCAGTAGTATTCTGTTCCTCGAGCTCCCGGACAGGGGCGAAAGGGTTGGTGTCTGGCAGCAGCAGCACCCTTGAAGGCATGGTAACGGCAGCGGAACTGTTCGTTGAAGTAGGCAATGTCACTGAGGCAGTCAGGTCATCCGAAGCATGTAGGTCCATATGCTCAGGCAGTGGCACATCGGTTGGGAGCACGCAGGGCTCCGAACAGCCTATGAAAGTTTGAAACCTTGACAGTGGTGGTACTAGCAGCAATGGTAGCCGGCGGCTAGCCGAATGGCATGTTATCGGATGGCGGTGCCGCCGACTAGCTCAAAAAACGGCCTCCCAGTATCAGCTGCAGGCAGTAGATAACGAGCGAAAGAGCATCTATAGCGCAGCAACAGCTGCGGCGATGGCTTGGCAGCGGAGCACCGACCGCATCGTCGGAGCGCATCGACGACATCGTCGGAGCGCGATCGAAACATGTCCGCTGACATCGGAAGCTGCCCCGGTAATCCCAGCTCATGATTGGGAAAGCCTCCTCAAACTTCTTGCATAAGTACTTTCCTGGACAGCTGCCGGCTCTTCAAATTTACATCTCGTCTCGAATGTTGTACGTCGGAACAGGTGGCTGGTGATGGTCGTAATGCTGTTCTCTTTTTTTTTCGTTCTTCCGTAGCATTCTTCATCAACGCATGTGTAATCTTCTGGCAAGTGTCTTAACATGGGTCACTGCATGTGACGCTAAGAAGAGCGTCTATCCTGAGGACTGCTTTGAGCTGGGGCGGCTGCCCAAATACAATAGCGCATATGGCGGCACGCCATTAGACGTCCGCAGCGCTTGGTTAACGATGATACCTACTGTCCGAAGGTTGACGTCCTTGTCGGACTCTTCTCGTCTTTATATTTGAACCGAGTCTTGCTTGAAAACTTCGTTTAGTGCGTTCAGTTAAGTCATTTGCCTGGAGGTGGAACGAGGGCGCATAATGGTGCTGCAGCCTAACGTGGGAAAGATGCTTTTAAAGGTACCATATGCGAAATTTTCGGCACCACCGGTGCGATACGGCCTTAACTGTCTCCAAAGCTTCCTATAGAACGAAACAAAAGAGCTTTGAGTCTTTACCGCTCAATCAACCACTTTCTGCAGTGAAGCGTGGTGGAAGTTGCGATATCCCAGTCGAACCCGGTCGACCAACGTCAACTCGTCGCTCGAGCGCGGCAAGTGGTCCAGGCCAGAAGACTCCCAGGTGAAGGGACCCTCCCACTTGCACTGACAAGCCTTTACACAATAAATGCTTTCGTTTTCTCCACAGGTTCTGCAACATCACATAGGTGACAATAAGAGATGAAAAGATGTCTTTGCTGCTTAACCAGGCATTCACTTGTATGGTTTCTGTATGCCCTTTGTACTAAAGTGCCTTCGATATTGGTGAAATAGACATTTTCGTCACATGATGAAGCCTACCGTAACCTGACACACTGCAGGTTAGAATCGAAAATATTGTGTTCTGCTTTCCAAATAGCAGAGGGTAAATGCTTAAAAACGACATTTTGCTGCTAAAGACATTTGAAGAACTTATTGTACGTTCTATACAGTGAGTATACTCTTTATCTTCATGTCACTGTGACAGTTAAATGTCATTTGAAAAAATATTTTGCACTGCTTTCGCACTGTTTCACACAGTCGTGTTGTTCAAGAGCAATACGTTGCTATCGTCGATGTACTACTGGTTTGTGCGTAGACACACATGTAAAAAGCATATTTTAACAATGCATGCATATTTTCTTCTTTAGTTGCGGGGCGATCTCATGGGAATTTTTCTTTGTTACATTCTAATGATGTCATTTAAAGAAATATATTTGCATGCGGGTTTGTTTTCTCTGCATCGCCATCCGTGTTTGAATACAATTATATTTATGCCCAATCAACGACATATGCGAAAAATATTGTGCAATAGTCAGCGTTCATATGTTGTCTCGCATATTTTTGTTCCGTCTCAGTGCTCACTCTCAAAAAACTTATCATGTTGGTACGGCTGCCGTTACTTCCAAAAGAACACGGTGCTATTTACTTATTTTCTTCGTGTTCTTGGTTTTATTTATAGCTTTTTTAACTACCTTTTCTTGAAAACATCAAACCATGAATACCCTATGAACTGCATATGTTTTTTTTATTTGCGGCTAATTTACTTAGCACTACCATCTTCCGCATCAATATGAACAAATGAATAAAATGCTTCTCTTGCAGACTAAGAGTAGTCGACTTAGTGTACGTATAATAAATTGGCACCGTCTACCTCCTGCTAGGGGCTAAGAATGCTTAACAGGCAGTGACCATGAAGGGTATTGCCTTCTTTTACGGCTTGTGAATGATAATTAATGAAAGCTAATGATAACTGACGGGCTACCCTATCGCAAAAACCAGTATCACTGGTCCAGCGCTATACCTGATTAGTGGACCAGTGTTCAATGTGGGGCTGACACTGGGACACTGCCACGTTGCATGAGGCGCGCTGGCGCTGCACACTAGGACACCCATTATCGGCCGAAATCTGGCTTTTAAATTGTGTTTAAAATTTGTGGTCATGCGCACATCGTAATTAGGGCTGAAATACGCACGCAGTGAAAAAAGAAAAAAAGCAAAAACAAAGAAAAACTGAGTGAGCCGAATGTATTACTTTAACACATCACATAGTTTGAGCCAGACACGCTGCCCACTACTCCACACCTAAAACACGAGACTTCTTCATCCTAAAAGTAATTCAGGTATTCTATGTTTTGAATTTCTTGTTTACATACGCAGTGCTTCGTCTCTTCGTGCTCGTGCCAAGCTTGCGATTGTTAGCTCATACTTTGCGGGTTGCCTTGGATCACATCCGTCTAGAACCTTTGGCCGCAAAGCTTGTTAGCGTAGCTGCAGATGTGGTACGGCAATCGTAGTGACTCGCTATGTGGTTAGTCATACCTATGTATAAAACAGCGTTCATCTGAACTGCTCACTGAACACTGCGGATTTCACCTCTCGATAGTTTGGAAGTATTTTTTGCCCTACTTGTTTACGTTCCGCGAACGACAGCCGCAGCAGTTCACTCAAGCCGAAACGAGGCTTAGAGCCGTACTTCTTGTGCCACGAGTGCTGTAAAGATCGTAGATATTCAGGTATAAAGAGTCTAATAATCGTTACAATGTAGTTGTTGTCATACCTGATCCTCGAATGGTCATATTTCCACCTTCGATTACACAAATCGGAAGCTAAAAACAGCAAGATTGGTCAACACAGTGTATAACGGTGGCCGGGGACGTGCGCCTTTCTACGGTAAGAGCCGCAACGACTCACTGCCAGAGTAGGTTGGTCTTGATTATCAGACTGATACTACTGTCATTTTGTGCTGCGAATTCTCAGTTCTATTCATGCCATTTATGAAATACATTGACAAAACTCAATCAAACTTCAAGGAAAGCGCACCCGCGCCACGGGGGGGGGGGGGCATCCATGCGTGGGCTGGAATCTTTTTTTCCAAAATTCTGGCATCCCCCCCCCCTTTGCCCCCCCACCTCCAAGAACAAGCATAGGTAAAACACGATGCATAAGTTCGATGCTCCCTGCCCCTGCAGGAACAAAGTTGTCGTTTCTCCTCCAACCAAAATCCTGGCAGCGCCTCTGACCCACGCGATCAACATATGAATGCTTTAGCGTACTCGCATTCATTGCCTAAAGAAACTGAAGCTATGTGTAGCACATAGATGGGAATACCATCATATTCGGTAAATTTTACGCTCGTCATGCCGTGATTCAATATGAAGTCTTACAGAAAGTGCGCCGATCGCGCCTAGTTTCTACCAATTTGCCGCTAAAGTTATCAGTGTGCGGTACAGACTGTACAGCGTGACCAGTGCCTCGCAGCACGCTGTAGTACACTGAGACACACTGTACAGCGTTTCCAGCGTCAGCCAGCATGCTGAAACCTACTGAAGGAGGCTGGAAATGTTTTTTTTTGATAATGTAGGAAAAAACAAGGCACAATATCTCTGTTTTACGACTAATCTGTAATAATAATAGTAATAATAATAATAATAATAATAATAATAATAATACCTTTTATTTCTTCAAATAAAACAGTATATGTGACTAGGCCTGCCAAAGCCAATTGGTGGCTTGAGTGGCAGAGCCTGGCAGACAGCAATACAAACCGGACGCGTTACAAGATTGTATTTCATGACCTAAGAGAGATTATAGGGCAAAAAACAACGTGCATATAAAATTAGAAACAACAGGGCATACAAGCAATAGTTAGAAGCATTATACAATAGTTACAGCAATTGAAATTGAAAAGGTGTAAAGAAAAAAAAGATTAAAGTATTCTGTTTTTCTCAAACAAGACATTTCAAGGGTCGCTGCCTGCACAATCTCTTGCAAATTCTGTGAGTTTGAACCGCACAGTCGTGAGGGCTAACGCTGTCCTTCGTACATGAAAGACTACTTGCCAAACCCAATTCGATTACCTTAATTATTCACCTAATCGAAAATATTTTCGACACTTTCACCGCGCCAAATCGCTAATGCGAGACACCTATGGTTATGTTGGTAAACCTTTTGCCTCGTTGTCTCTCTCGGAGGGATTGGTTTGATATACGTAAAAATTTCAATGATCACTCGAAAAGAAAATATTAGTCTACCTATCTGTCCGTCTCTCCTCTCCGTATGACCATCGTTGTTATGAAAAAAAAAACACGCGAAGAAATTACATGGTTCATTCCATGCACCAACGATGACTCTAAGACAAACGCGTTCTTTTTCAACACGACAGTGTTTTACGCCGGGGTTCACCATGCACGGCTCCACTGACGTATTTCCGTCACGGATATTACGTTGCTAAATATATAGCAACAGATTGCAATTACAAAAACGTTTATTTGATGCTCTGCGCAAGAAAAGTTCGGAATGGTATTCTGCAGGCGCTGCGTTAGAGTGCCTCGAGCGTGTGGCGGAGGCGAACGAGCGCATTTAGGCACGTTAGACACAAGTGCCATCTGGCAGTTATTTTTGAAAATGAAGGTGGGTAGCCCGCGGAGAAAGATGCGCGCCAGCTTCGAAGGTGATAAGGTGTAGAACGCAAAGCGACGGGCAGATGCCACCACCGTGACGTCGTAGGAAAGCGTCGGAAACACCTTTTTGAGCATCGCGTTGCACTGTCAGCGCAGCGTGATTAAACTCTACATTCCTTAGAGTTACTTGTGTGTGCCTCTTCTCGTATAAAGGCAGACATTGAAAACATCGAAGCGTTGTTGTGGCGCCTCAAATATGCGCAATAATTGCTTTTTAGTTGACAATCCCACAGCTGTGAACACTAAACCGTGAGCAATATTGGTGGGCGCTGTGGATGGGGTTGGCCGTGTGATGCCGTTTAAGATATCAATCAATCAATCAATCAATCAATCAAATTTTATTCTCGCTTCAGACAATACAGCGCATTGTCACTGCGAAAATAGGGGATCAGAGAAAATGCTGCGCTTGCGCAGCTTGACTAAGCTTTGGTCACGCGTACAGCAGTAGTGACAGAGCAAAACATCTAACAAGTCTATATGGCCCCAGTATATACAATTCGATTACCAAAAGTAGTTATGTAGACTACGGTGTTCTAATGAAAAAAAAACATCAATGTATGTTTTAAGTTACAATCACTTTAGTAAAACCAGCTACTGTAAATAGACAGACATGAGTAGTTCTAATACATTCACATAAACAGATCTAGTAAGGTTTTGTTAGTAAAGTTAATAACGTCAACATTTCTTTGTTCTAGTTCATTTATTGTGGTTGCGAGTACATAATCAAGTTTTTCTGTCCCATAATGGGTACGCGAGAAAGGAACGTGGTATGGTGGGTGATACCTGATAGGATAGGAAATTGTATTTGCTCGAAGATTTGCAATTTCTTCGAATAGCTGTGTTCTTCCTAATGTGGCATTTTTGTATGTTCTCAGTAGTTTATGCTTGTATATGTTATGAATCTTCATAGTTTTATGTTTGTGGAATAAAGGGTCTGTGTGGTCTAGAAACGAGACGTTTTCTATCGAACGAAGTGCTTTTTTCTGGACCAAGAATGTTTGCTGTAAGTTTGATAATGTTGTGTTTCCCCACATTAGCGTGCAATAATATAAGTGAGAATTGAAGAGCACGACATATAACATTCTTTTAATGCTAACAGAAAAAGTATGACGGTTTCGGCTTAATACACCGGCTGCTCTGCTTAATTTTGGCAATAAGGTTCTCACATGTTCATTCCAGGACATATTTTCTGAAAAAATTACACCAAGAATCTTAACATGTTTTTTGACTTTGATTTGAAATGGCCCAAGAGTTATGTAATCGTCGATGCTTCTTAAAGTGCCCGGGGCACGGAACAACACACATTTAGTTTTCGATTCGTTTAAAGTAAGCCTATTGAACTTGCACCAGATCTGTAAGTTATGACAGAATGTATCACCCTTTCGTGTTATGGTCTCCAACTCTCTTCCCTCAAGAAGTGCTGAGTGATCGTCGGCATATATAATATATTTACAATCCTCATGGATTCTTACAATATCATTAATATAGAAAAGGAAGAGAATCGGTCCTAGTATGCTACGCTGAGGAACCCCATATTCAATAGGCCTAACATGTGATTTACATTTATTTAGTTCAACGTATTGGTAGCGCATTTTCAAATAAGATTTAATAAGTTATAACACTGTACCACGTAACCCATAGTGTAACCCATTGAGTGGTTTACCCGATCGAAAGCTTTACTAAAATGTAGAAATATACCCAGTGTCATGGCCTTATTTTCAAAGTTGTGTAATGTTTCCTCTTTTTGAACAAGAAGTGCTGTCTCAGTGCAACGTCCCTTTCTGAAGCCAAATTGGTGATCTGTTAATAGGTTTTATTTTGTTATAAATTTCTCAATACGACAATTTATTACTTTCTCAAGTCCCTTTGAAAAGATAGGCAATATTGACACAGGACGATAGTTTTTTAAGCTATTTTTGTCTCCATTCTTGTAAATCACTGAAACTCTAGCCACCTGCATGCTGTCTGGAAAAAGCCCAGTAGAAATAGCGACGTTATATATGTGTGTAAGCACTGGTGCAATTAAGTCTATAACGTATTTTATTGGTTTTATTTCTAAATCATCCACATCGCGGCTACGACTGTTCCAAAGCTTCTGATACAGCATTGTCACTTCAGGTATAGATGTTGGCTGCAAGTACATTGTGTGGGATAGTCTCGGGATACGATTAGCAGCTTCGTGACAGTAGATGCTACTTCCGATTTCAACAAAGAAATTGTTGAAAAGGTTGGCGAGTTCGGTCCCGCCAATCGTTTTGTCATTTATGACGAGGTTGTCCATCGTATAATCCTCGGTATTCTGGTTTAGTACCTCGTTTACTTTTTTCCACACTTTGTTACCACTACGCAAGCAATCGTTGTCAAATACACGCGTATAATATTCGTTTTTTTTATTTTTAATGTCTTTATTCAACTTATTTCGAAATTTTTTAAACTCTTTTAATTCTTTTGTTTTACGAGACTTAATAAAGTTGGCAAAAAGCTTATTTCTATGTTTAATAAGCTTGATGTATTCATGTGTGATCCACGGTTTGCGCACCCTTTCTTGTTTACGGTATGTCCGTGATGGGAACGACTCTAAATAATGTTTTTTGAAAATTTTTATAAATAAGTCCTCACGCTTATTGCTGTCTTCAAGAAGAAATACTTCCCTCCAATCTGTTTTAGAATTCTTATCCCGAAACACCTCTAGCGCTTGAGACGATATATCTCTGTACACGAGCTGAGGCCAATCCCTTTGTTGCAATGAACTGTTACGGTTAAGCATGCAAAATGTAGGTAGGTGATCACTTACGTCACTGTTGATAACACCAGAGAGAATGCCATCAGTGTTTCGGTTAGTAATGAACAAATATAGCACAGATGCTGATGAAAGAGTAACGCGTGTAGGTGTTGATATAAGATTTTGATTACCGTTGCTTTGTAATACAAGCAAAAATCATTCGCCGCACTGAAGCCTTTTGCAATGTCAATGTTCATATCACCGCCTATTGTTAGTAACCATCTGTTTTCACTGGCACATGAAAGCAAAGAATCGAAAAACTTCAAGAACGCCGAGATGTTGCCACTTGGTGGTCTGTACAGAACAGCGAACACATTGCTATTTTTCTTAATACAAATGGTTTCGATATCACAAGTAACAGTGCTAAACTCTGGTAGAATTTCAAAACCTGGTATAGCAACCTGAATAGAAACTCCACCACTCCTACAATTTTTTCTGTTTAGAAAGAAATGATCGTAAGACGGTAAAACAAAGTGATCCGAATTTTCATTGTACCAAGTCTCAGTGAACATAAATGCATCGAAACTAATACTGCAGGATTGATTTTAAAAGGGCGTGGATTTCATCAAATTTACATTGCATGGATCTAACATTTAGACGTATAACCTTAAAAAGCTTCTCTGAGTTGTCAGATATGATACCACGCATGTCCTCAGGTAGCACGAAGTTAGCATCCATGTTTCTACAATCTGGACAATCGAAGTGTTTGCGCAGGGGGCGCGCATCCTTATCCTCTGACGGTAATCTTGTCCAAATCGCTCTCGCGTTTTATTGCCACGATGGATGAAGTCTCATCGCGACGGGCAAAAATGTCACCGTTTTTTATCCAGACAAGCTTCCAGCCATGTTCGCGCTTGCGCGCTATTGCCATTATCGTTAGGGCCGACAGACAGACAGACAGACAGACAGACAGACAGACAGACAGACAGATCGAAACTTTTTCGTCGAAGGTCTCCAAGAAAGACTATCGTCTTTAAAACGAGCAGGGAAGACTCTGTCACCCAGCGTCGAACAAGCAACCTCTTGATTCGCAGCGTGCGCCTCCATCTTCTGCATCACGATGTGTACGTTGGTGAGGCTGCTAATGGCAAGCCATTTATATTCACCACTCAGCGATGGGCAGTCGTCAGAGTTCTAAAACTTTAGCACGTTTTCGTTATTACTTGCGAGCAGGCAGCGTTGGGTGCGCTCTCAGGGTCGTCTATTTCACGGAGTGCAAGCGTGGTCTCTCGTGCGCACGCTTATCAGGCTCGTAATTCGGAGAGAACGAAGGCCGCTTCGCTTTCTCCCACGGCCGCGTTTACGAAAGGAACGCGCCGGCGCACTGCTACCACACGACGAATAGCTTCCTATACTTAACTAGAGGGTACACTGGCGCTTCGATCGTTCAGCGGCCATGGAAAGTACGGGTATGCCATGGATTTGCCCAGTATTCGTGTTTGTGGGCAGCGAGCACACTGCTGGCCAACAGGATCTAGTAACGTTACTTATGACATCGTTCGTTGCTGCATTTTGGTTTTGTTTGGAAAGAAAGAACAAACCGCTTTTAACTTCGTGACCCGATTTGAAGTGGTAAGCTTGCAAGATTAAATATTGAAGCGTAAGTACCGCACATATTTCAATTGCTGTTTCGTGACAAAGCAGTTTCAAACCACGCGAAGCCACAACAAACGTAAAGTATGAAGACTAGGCGAATCCATGTCATATCCAAAATTCCCATGCTCGCTGAAGCGCTATGCGTTACAGCTCCCATGGACACTATACAGCCAGAGTTCCCTCTAGTGTATATTTAGGAAACTCTATGCACGACAAAGTAAGAGCTCTGACAATTGTTAGCGCTTGTCCTGTTTACAGGTTAGCGCTCGTTGGTTGCGTCTTTGTTTCTGTTTGAACAGCGCGCTTCGAGCATTGAACTGTGAAAGTTTCTAGACCACGCTCGTCTTGTGTATGCTGTTTCATGCGTCCTTTCTGCTGCAAGTTTCGAGCTACTTGCCATTCTTCACATCACTTAGCAATTTTTTGCTGTTTCTTAAACAATGTACGATAAATTTTCGACTAGCTCTGTGAACACACGTTTCACTTTCGTGGTATACGGATTTCTAGAAGAGGGATTAGGCATGTTTTTTTGTTTTTTTTTCTTCTGAGACGATTGTATACGTGTGTATGAAAAGTTTGTTACAGCATACGTAATTGCGTTCTACGTGCGCGATCGCATGCATTGCTAGCTCTATGCACCTCAGAGAGTTTCGCAGTGTCTGCGGCATCAGCCAAAGTTAACCGAACGATGACATCATGTGATGACTCATGTCACGTCACAAGTTTTTGCGGATTTGTTACATCATGATGTTGTGTTGTCTTGAATGTGTCTTGTTTTGTCCATGTCCTTATTCCGTGTTACCATCAATTATCTGAGTCCAGCGCATTCATGTGCAAATTCAAGAATAAAATAAAAACAAAAGAGGGTCAAGTGGAGTGGGAATGGCAGTTTCACCCACCTGCTGATGTTCTACCCTTGATCACATGCTTTATCTCGTCATAGCTTCCTGTTCTGGGCCACGCCGCCAGTGTCCAGTATGCTGTGTGCTGTCACTTCGTTTCGGCAGATGCTCTCTATGGAGTGTACTTGTCAAAAAGTGAGACACTTTCTTCATCGCCTCTAATTTATTTAAGACGCATGTACAGGAAGAAGTTTATCAATACAAATTCCTTAAAATGCAATTCCGCGGAAACTTACTAATGGACAATGCAGTCAGTTGTTAAGCTAGTCGGTTCGAACTCGTGTGGAGGGGAGTGCGAATCTATGAATAGAAAGATAAAGGATGCTGGGCACAACACGTACCACTTCATAATCAACGCAGTTAATCAGGTCTGTATGCTAAGCAGATATCGGACCTTGTAACCCAAGTCGTTTAATGTAAGTTTTCTTAATTCATTCCCATTTGCGTGACTGTGTTCATTAGTGAGGAAGTAATGTAGGAGCATTACCTAAATAACCTGTATCTGGTGCAAAAAA
Source organism: Rhipicephalus annulatus (assembly GCA_013436015.1). NCBI lineage: Eukaryota > Metazoa > Arthropoda > Arachnida > Ixodida > Ixodidae > Rhipicephalus > Rhipicephalus annulatus. The sequence goes on from WOVY01011278.1 coordinate 39,047, forward strand.
GATCACTTTGTTTTTTTCGTAACTGATAATAGCACAAACACGTACCTTCCTACTTTTTAACAGAGCGCATTCTTTGTATTCGTGAGATAAATAGGCATTTTTTAAAGAGATAATTTTTAGAGCGAAGGGAACGTTTAGAAAGGAGACAGACAGAAAACGTTTCCTGCGCACCAGAAAAGTATATAAATAGAGCATCCTAATAATTCTAAATTAATTGAAAAAAAAAGACGTTGCCCTTGAGCGCCGGGTGAAACGTCTGGACGGTTGGCTTCGCTCTCCGGGTGCAAACTTTAATAAAGTCTTATTCGGCGACCTAGCATGGCAGAAGTGATGAGTTCTGGATATTGACATATTAGTCTCCAGCAGCGTATCTGAGACTTGCGTAGTAAAGTTGCTGCTCCATGGATAGTTTCCAGCCTGAAGCACGCAGCTCTACAAGTTCGAGCAGGGTCAGACGATCATCCTCCGGAACATCTGACGACAAGAAAGCGTCCCGCAGGCAGGCCACCAGCGCCGCCATGCGGGCAGGGGCACCTCGTTCAGCAGCTTCGCCGGCTGTAGTTAGGGCTCTGCGGAGGCACTCTACCTGCAGTGAAAGTTTCGAAAATTTACCATAATCGTATGAGCGATTGTCACAGTTTCTTCACACTTTCTTTGTAACGTATTCTTTTGTAGTCAGTAAAAATGGGTAGTCCGACTGAATAAACAATTATCCGCAGCTATAGGACTTCAAATTACAACCTCAAGAAGGTTGATTAAACAGCGGGAGTGACGGCATCATGCCGCCATCGCTTGGAGCCCGTTTCCTGCTCCTTCCTCAGCGCCACCAGTACTTGAACGCACGCTACTATTGGCGGACCTCTTTCGCTGGCAATGCCATCCACTCTGCTACTCCCTCCTCCTCTCTACACCACGTGTTCCACTCCCGTCAGGGCTTCACCTTCGCTCTCCCACCCAACCAGGTTCACCTGCTCCACATCGCTACGCTTTTTTAGCCTGCTCAACCAACTCCCTCCAGTGGCTAAACTCGTTAGTTACACGAATAATAGCAGGAGTCCTAAGCCCCAAAACCATGACATGTTCAGGACAGAAGCCATAGTGGAGCACTCCGGGAATCTCGACAATTCGGTGTTCTTTGACATGCGCTGATATCGCACAACAAACGGGCCTCGACCGCTTCGCCTCCACCGAAATTCGATCGCCGAGAGCCGGCTCTACTCGTGTGACTCACCTCGTTACAGTAGACTCCCCAGTTACCCTTATACATTTGCCCGCACTCTCCCTCTTGTGACGCTTCGCTCTCACACTTGGGCTAAATAGTGTGGACGAGCGATCCCGAGGGTTTTACCGCCAATTTTAAACAGCCTCACAGTTAAAGAGCCTGCCCGGAACACGAAGCACAAGCACGAGCTCACCATTGTACCACATAGTCACACCAGTGGATGAAACTTCTAGGAGAAAAGACTACATACAGTCGTCGTGTCAGGTGCGAAGTGATGCTAACCGATGTAACAATGCGTCAAAAAGCATACAATTGCACCGCTATTCGCGCTACGTCAATCAGAAAAGAGCGGGCGTTTGAGGGCTTCGGACACGAAACTATGGGCTGACCCATAACTGATGATCGTCAGCCACAACACGAGCAATATATGTAACATTTCGTCAGTTCAGATTTATTGGGACCAGCCAAAAATATCAAAATTTACCGAATGCCAAAATATTGAAAGTGTTAAGCAATCAGTAAGGATACGTCTCTTATATACTTAAATTTTCTGCATGGATACGTGAATGGTGCACTTTTCTTGCATACGTGCAGCGTAAAAGCAGAAAATTTTCTTCATTCTGGCATTTTATTCACAAAGCATGCGACCAAGGCGCCAAACTCCCTGTTTTTTTTTTAGCCCTAAACGTACTCCCCACGCCTCCCTTATTGCGCACTGCATGCCACCATTACCACCATTACGCGCATGTGACAACAGTCTCCTTACGGGTGAAAATGGCCGGTAACTGACGGTTGGCCCATCACAATACAGAAAATGAGTTTTATGCTAGCATGGCGACCGCACCTGAACGCTCTTCATTACAAACTTCTTCCACGTGCATGAGTTCTGCGACATGGCACGTGTAGTTCATCAAGTTTAAACGAAGCTGCGGACTCCCCAAATCTATATGTAAATGAGACCATGGTCACTAACTGCATGATTGAAATAGCAATCCACACTGCGCAACCTTGTTTCTGTAGCCTGCGAACGCCGTTTTTGTTCTTTTGACTCCCACATTTGCAGCGTTTTGCGCTCCGCGTCCTCTTAGGATCGTCTAAATGTGCCCGCACTACCGAGTTTCATGTAATCAAACAGTGAGTTTACTGGCCGGAACAAAAGAACACGTCCAAAGTATCCCATTTTCCGCATTCACGAGCTTTTACTGAGTATGTAAATACATGGGTGCAGACAAAACCTTATACAAAGGAATCGTGCATAGGCAATTCGTTAAAGCGTAGGATGTTGGTTAATTACAGCTTCGTAGGCGCTTCGCAACCAAACTTGTCAAGGCTCACCCAAAAAATCCCAAAAAGTTTACCGCGCGAGTCCCCTAGAGCAAGCCATGGTGGTTGTGGTGATGATGATGAGTGCATACCTTAGCTTCGAAGTCCAGCTGAGGCGAGTTCATGACAAGCCTGCAGGAGTCACACAGAAGCGCCGCCATAGAGAAGATGTGTCCGCAGTGGAGCGAGCCCATCGATGCAGCTTCTGGCTTTTCAGGGACGTCCGACAGAAGCGCGGCCATGAATTTCACGAAGGCGATCAGTTTCTGACCGGTATTCTTCTGAGTCTTCGGCTCCACTGGCGCCCAATAAGTGGATTTCGGCAGCGGGATGTCGAAATGCTTGAACCAGTTGCGGCAGGTCCACAAAAGTCGATCGACGAACCCCCCGTCGAACTCAGCCTGTAATATTATACAAAAAATAACAGCGCGGAGAAGTAAACAAGTGTATATGCAATCAGTGGAAGGTAAATAAGAGTTGTTCTTTACGCGAAAGCATAATAAACTAGCATATAAGCATTCAGCTCAGCTCAGAAGTCGACGATCGAAAACGGTATATCCCGCAGGCCAGGGACGCTACACGGAGGCAAAATATCCCAGCCTCTATATATAGCTGGGTGATCTAGCACGGACCAGCCGAATCTCGCAATTAAGTTTCTTCTGTCATTTTCATCAGTAAAGCAAAATGTTCATAAATTTCACCAAGAGGTGTATGACTAACGAACGTTGTCGCGCCTTCTGCTTGCTGTTCTGATTTTTTTCTGATATTTGCTCAGTGAAGCACAGCCGAGAGTTCAGTACCTGACCTGTGTGTCTCTTGTCTATGTTGTGTTGCACCGCGCTCATCCGTTTCGAATCATATTGATAGAGGGGCTCAGCATAGAGCTTGCAAGGCCTCCGCGGAACACGCACCACAGTCACAGCGAAAGCTGGATGAGCGGTCTTTCTGTAGTCTGTTGTCGGCTCTCTTTTTGCAACTAACACAAGTTCTTCTGGGATGTAGTCACTACACGACAAATAATATTTGTGATACAGGAAAGCACGCTATATAAAATTATTCGTCATTGTGCGGCGAAACGTTGAGGCGCGACACCTCTCTAAAGCGTTATGAGCGCTTGATTCGTGCTGTGGCTGATCCCGATGAAGAATTATAGCTGATCCCTTCGCAATATGTTCAAAGAACTCAACGACCGACTCGCCATTCAATTTACATTGTGTCACATCATTCTGTCACTTTAACGCAATTCCATGCTCAACTTGACGCTTACATAAGGTATTTGTGTGAACGAGATTGAAGCATATACACGACTCCTCTGCCACCCAGACAGTTCTTGTTCAAATCAGATCCAATCCTGGATTAGTTTTTTTTTTAATTTGCCCGATAGCGCGGACCAACGCCGGCGGCTGACAACTACGGCGTCAAAGTCAAATCTTATCGCGTAGCATATTTCGCTACAAGTGCGTCTAACTGCGTCCATAAGCCAGCACAAGCACTCACCCACCTATTTACACCAAGCAGAATAAACGGTTACCAGACACAATAATTACGATAACTTTCGCAAGTCCGAGATTACACTTTTCTGCATTAGAGTTATTATGCATGAAGAAAATGCAACAAATGCACACGTGTGAAACAGCCACAGGCTTTACTGCGATCGTGAATAAAAATGTTCCTATAGAATATGGTGACAAAAAAGAAAAAGAGCAGGGCAGCATATCAATTAGTGCACGTCGGCGGTTAGATTAATGAGAGAACAGTATGTGTTTACAGAGTTAATAAGCAATTTTGGTAGCTCCGCAAGTGCAATGCAAATAGTTACATAAAATGAAAACTATAAGTGTACGTGTGAACAACGCAGACGACACATGAGGTACGCGATGTTCTAGATCAACTTTGGAATACTGCTAATGAGCACCTGAGTTTACAATAGCATTAGCAGGCTTTACGGGTGTAGTGGGCGCCACATGAGCTTTAAAACTGACAAGCGGTGAAGCGCATCCAAATTTATACAGATGCCCTTGAATATTCCAGTCTTATCAGTGGGCGTCGTGCAAGCTCTGGAATAACCTCGAGTGCTCGAGTCTGGCGAGATATCTTCACAGAACAATTTACAATGATCGCGAACTTTGTCGAACAGCAAGGCGCCTCTTGAGCGTAGCATTTCTGAGAGGCTTTGTGGGTGAAACCCACATGAAGCAAAGGTGAAGACTGATTGAATTATATGCGGGGTTTAACGTCCCAAAACCACCATAGGATTATGAGAGATGCCATAAATAGTGAAGATAACGAACGACCGTGGCAATATTGCGTGTCACTCACACAATGACGTTGTAAAAATGGCCTTGAGGAGCCTTCGTAGGCTCCACTTTTGACCTTTCTGAAGCGTTGTCTTCTTCAATATTATCACGTGGTTGCATCGAGACTTGCCTGTTTTACTTTTTCTTTTCTCGCCCCCTCTGGAACTCTACAGTCCACGTGACGGTACACTAACAAGCAGGTCACAATGTGTTCCTTTATCATTACTGCATTTCTTGTAATATTTATTAGTCATGTAGATTCATGTGTCACCCTAGAGCTGCAATATTCAAAGTTTTCAGGTGATGTCCTACAAAATACAATTGGAAGTACTTTCAAGAGCAGATTAGACAAAAGATGTCGTAGGCCCGTGTATTCAGATTTGGGTGCACGTTAAAGAACCCCAGGTGGTCAAAATTTCTGGAGCCCTCCACTACGGCGTCTCTCATAATCAAATAGTGGTTTTGGGACGTTAAACCCCACAAATCAAATCATCAGATTAGACAAAATCAGCAGTGCCAGTAATAAAGAAGGACGTGCTTTATTATACAAAAGCATTACTTCCAATTCGACAGACTCCATAGCCATACGTAAAAAAACTTGTCGCCCACAGGTGTCACTGTCGATACATCCACCTTTGATTAGAGATTTGGGCAGAAGCATTGTATGCCTCATCCAACTCGAAGGGTGACAATCGCCGACGTCCAGTGGTAATCGCGGTGCTGGCGGTGGTGCTACACACCGGGCGACTGATTACGGACACGCCCATGCATAGAAAATAGACTGTGTTTTGTTTTAAAATAACCCTCTCTGGGTCCCTTGGCGCATTTTTCTCAGTCGACTCGAATGCATACGGCAACCTACTTTCCTTGTATGTGGATGTAACAACCACCAGCCACCGAATGCTTTTTACAGCTAACGTTGTTTCGCTCCAGGATCGGAGTCATTGTAAGTTTCCGGCATTTTACGTCGTTCTGCGCTGCCTCCGGGATCGGCCTACCTTTCACCAGGCATTTATGTAAATGCGCCATCATGTGACGACATGCGACATGACGTCGAATCGACGTCGTGAGGACGTCACATGTTTTTCATGATCTGTGACGCCGTGATAACATATCGTGACCTCATCGTAAGATGATTTCTTGCGCAACTTGACCATGTTGATGCCACTGATGTGATCGCCGACGATGGACACCGTCGCAGGATGCCGGTCACTTTCTGAATCTGGCAAGCCAATCGAGGCATTCCCCTCAAAAAGTAAGGGTAGTTTTTGAACGCTAATGGCTCACCTTGATGACGCGCATGCAGAACTTCGCCGCCGGCTCAGCAAGGTCGTCGTTGTGGATGGCTTTCCATAAGACTGCGCGCACAAGTCCATCCACTTCTTTTGGCGCCAACAAGTCAGGCTCTGAAGAAAACAAAGTGAATGGCTTCCGTTGCGATAGAGACGTCAAAATTTTGTGTTTAAAGTGCACTGGTCTAGTGAATTCATACTAAACTGAGGAATGGTTAATTACGGAATGCATTTTATAATAGGCTAGTACCGCCCTGTTACACAATTCCGAATATGTTGCAAGGTGTTGTAATACGGGTGTCACACGTACAACCTTGATCACGACCAAGGGCAAATCAAGACAATCGCAATCTGGTTCCTTGATAGCGATTCGACATACACCTACGCCAAGCTCGACCAAAATGATTTTGAACCGTTCAGTAGCAACGGTTGTTGATCGGAACCAAGAAATAAGATCCAGAGTCGCCCTCGAGGCATAATGTTGGTGAAACGTCGATTATGGTTGCAGAGCTGGCTATCTAATTTTATAGGGATTACACATTCACTCCTATATTACCAGCGTCACGTCGAGTTAACGCCAGATGTATGCTTCAGCGCCTTTCACTGAAAATGGTGCACAGTGGCGGACGAAATATTACGAACCAGGCACGTAGCAAGATTTTTTTTAAGAGCGACACCCCCTTAATATGGCCATTTTCTACTCTCTATGCCATGGCGAGAAATAATTCCGTGGGGCGAACGTGACCGCTGTACCACACCCTGGCTACGCCCTTGTTGCGGACCACGGGAACGGGTGTCAAATTAAGGTCCTTGGATGAAACAAGTTTTCAAAGTAATGACACCTTTCTCTTTGCTCTTCGTCTACGTTCCTTAAGCGCCCCATAGAAGAGGCACTTCAGGAATTTGACTTTAATCAGGAACCTGGCCGCAGGAGCTTGAATTTATCAAAAAGTGAATGTTTGGGTAATGTTGCTAAAGTGAATACAATAAATGAAACAAAGGGAACAAATTGAGTCACAGAACATATGGTTATATTTATGAAAAATTTATGAAATACATAAAAAAGTGGCAGATCCCACGTACAGTGGGAATCGATGATATGTGAACACGATTAATACAGGTTGATATAACACTTTTCAATCAGCACAACATTACGAAGTGGAGGTAAATGATGTCTTACATGACTTCTGTCATCATTATGAAGTTGGGATGTGTCCTTTAGCTTCGTCCCCTCTTGACGTCACGTAACACCCAATTCGGTATTTGTGGAGCTAGCAAAACGGCCGCGAGCGCGTCATGAAAGAACCAATACACTCCAATGTAGCAGTGACTTGCGCACACGCTAGGCACAGCAATGCTACGATGGGAAAACACAGGCACACCATAGCCGGACGCCAGGTGCGACCGGCGCCACCAGCGTCCGTCGGCGCGGCCCCACGGCAACCGGCACGAAATTCGCACCGATGCGTTACCGAGACAACACTGCGTCTCCCTCTGTTCGTGACGGAGGGACGCTGGGCCAACACCAACTGGAAAGGGAGAAGGCCTCAGTTCTCCTCCCTTTCCAGTCGCGCCACGTCAGCTAATGGGGCGGCTGCAAGAGGCGGCTTGACCGGTTGCTGTGTGCCGCGGTGCCGTGGCAACTACACCGTGGACACGAAAGTGCACGTTTTCAAGTTCCCATGGGATCAAACACTCAGGAACGCGTGGATACGCGCTGTGCCACGGGAAGACCTCTCCGTGACCGAGAATTCCAGGGTAAGCTTTCTTTCTGATAGAGCATTGTTGTTTCATTGCAAATGTAAATTCAATATTTGCATATGCTCGAATAAGTGGTTCACAAGCCGCACTTTGTGAAATACTCATTGGTTTGCTCATTGTATGTAAATTTCCTTGGTAGGTATGCAAACTTCACTTCAGAGAGGAGGACATCATCCGAGAAGCCTCGCATACCGATGTAACTACTGGCCGCACAATTACAGTGCCATTATCCCATGTTCGCCTCCGCCCGGACGCTGTACCGTCCAAGTTCCCGAGCTTCCCGAGAATTCAAAGAAGTTGCGCACATCGTGCCCGTGCACCGACTAGACGCGGAGTTCCTGCACAAGATGCTTGAAAATGTGATTTGCGGGCTGGAAAAGATTGGGTACCGCGTTGTGTGTGTCGTGAGTGACAACAACTCCGTGAACAGGAAAGCGATTCTTCACTTCGAATCGACCCCTTCCAACAGAATTGTGTATCAACACCCATCGGACCCTGCGAGGCCGCTGTTCTTCGTTATAGACCCGGTACACATACTAAAATACATACGAAACAACTGGATCAACCAGAAGAATGACCAAGTATGCTTCTACTTCCCTGAGATGCAAACAGACGCAGCACAATCAGAGCGCATGCAAACAGCGTCATTTTCGACAATCAGGGATCTGCACAGCAAAGAGTGTGACCAGCTGTTGAAATATGGCTATGGGCTGTCGAGAAAAGCAATTTACCCGTCGAATATTGAAAGGCAAAACGTAAAGCTTGACTTTTTGCTCTTGCTTTTGAAATGTCTGGATGAGTGGAAAAACAAAGGCTGCATTTGCTGGCCAACGAAGAGCCATCTGACTTCGACACCTGTGAGAACGGTCACACAAGCGAATCAGTGCTGAAACACATCCTGCGGTGCAGCACTAACATTTTACTGAAGAACGTTTGTGGAAAGCTCAACGACAAACTTCTTGACGCTGCTGACAAGGCAAAAAAACGGAAAGCCACAGCTCTCCAGAACAAATAGGTGAACAGCTTCTGATAAAGCGCAAACACAAAACGAAACTAGTTTGTGTAAATAAATGTTTCGCTCCTATAATTTGCTTCGAGTGAAATTTATTTTAAACTACGTGCATGCTCGTTCTTACAAGAAAAAAAAAAAGCGCCCGCTTGGTAATTCTATGCGACAACCTCTCCTGAACAGTGCTCCGTACTTTTACCAGTCCGCCCTATCGCCTGACGTCACTAGAAAAAAGCTAAGGCCTTCTCCCTTTCTAGAGGGTGTTGGCTGGGCGCGCTGAAACACGCATGCGTCTAACCAACGCAGCGCGGCAGCACCTGCGAGTATATGGCAGGACCGGCTCCTGGCGTGGCAACGCATGCGTGACGCGACGAAATGGACGCCGGCGAGCACGTGCAGCGCGTAATGTCAAATTTAATGGCGCTTTGACTGTGGCATGTAGCTATGTTCTCACATGACACGCATCTTATAGTTATCATGTTTCCGCCAGTCATATACCTTCGTCATCCATTGACGTCACGTAATACAAAAATTAGCACATATAAAGCTATCGTAACTGACTTGGCCGCATTAGTGTGGCATGTAGTGATCTTATTACATGACACGCATGTCCTTATTATTATGTTTAAATGAGTCACTAACCTATGTCGTCCGTTCGCGTCGAGTAATATCGAGTTTGGTACATGTGAAGCTAGCGAAACGGCCGCGAGCGCATCATGAGCGTAGCCTGTAGTCATGTTGTTACATTACACACATGTCATGTTTGTCGTGTTTGCACCAGTCATTTATATACCTTCGTCATTCATATACGAACCATAATACCAAATTTGGTAGAAGTGAAGTTAGCGAAACAGCAGCGACAAATGATGAGCGTGGCATGTAGTCATGTTGTTATATGCCACGCACCTTATGATTATCATGTTTGCACCAGTGACAAACATATGTCGTGCGTTCGCGTACCGTAGTACCGAATTTGGTATATGGGACGCTATTGAAATGACCGCGAGCGCATCATGACCGTGGCATGTAGTGATGTTGTTACATGACATGCATGTTAAGATATTCATGATAGGGTCGGTCACCTGTGTTCGCCTTGCAATCATGTTATACCATACCAGTTTTGCAACATGCCATGTGAACGAAATTACCGCAAGAGCTGAGGGACTATTGAAGGTAAATCATGACGTTCATGATATACATTTCATGATTTTCATGTGATGACTAATCAAATATGTTCTTCACACAGTCACGTTACGCACTACCAAGTTTTGTATGGCACAACCATTATCAAAACGGGCAGGAGAGCCAAAAGTCCTAGGTGGCTATAGATAGATAGATAGATAGATAGATAGATAGATAGATAGATAGATAGATAGATAGATAGATAGATAGATAGATAGATAGATAGATAGATAGATAGATAGATAGATAGATAGATAGATAGATAGATAGATAGATAGATAGATAGATAGATAGATAGATAGATAGATAGACGCGCTTAAAGTCGCCTAAGTTCGCTAAGAAATGCTTCGCATTTAAAAAGCAAGCGAAATGTGCGTTACTCAAGTGGCAACGTTGTGCAGTTCGATATTTTACACCACTGGCCGTGGTGTCTCGCGTCGTACATCTTAGTTCGTCCAGTTATAGCTGGTACATTTATCCGAATGTGTTTTGTTCGTACTGTGACACAGTGAACGCGCTTCTTGCTGAATCCTGTCAGTGACCACAGGGCGTGACGTTGGGACGTGTGATTACAGCCGGCTTGTGCACACGCGAGGAAAAACCTAGGCCAAACTATTGTACGAACACTTGACTAGCAACACAGCGATGACGGATTTTTTTTATGTGTCCATTTTGACAATCGTGATGCCAGGTGATTCTGGTGCAGTTCGGTGATCTGTCTGTAAAGTGGGAGTTCTACTATTGAGGTGCCTTGAAGCAGCGCGTTTCGGGTCCTTTATGCCGTGACACGTTCTAGTCAACTGGGCAACCGTGAAACGTTCCTGAAGGTGCCCTGATCACACGCTCCAGCTGCTCTCACACGTTCAAACACACAACCCTATCGGAAAAAAACGAATGGTGGGCATGGTGGAAACCACCACCCACCATTATAGTGGATTAGTGTAGTGGGTGAATGGTGGGAAACGCCCACCATGGCGCATGGTGGGTATGGTGGGTGCTGCAGTGCCGGCAACACTTGAGCGCGAAATGACGTCATAATCACCGTGACGAGCTGCCACAAAAAATAAAAAAGAATTCTATAAAAACAGTATAAAAAACACCCGTCCCGTAAAAAAAGAAAAAACAAGGCGCCACGGAGGATCGAACGTGCAACCTGCGGATTCCCATTCGAAGACGCTAACCACTGCGCCACACCAACATGACGTTGTATGGGTGTTAAATACTTAGTTGCCATACAAACTTACAGTTCAACTTAAGTTATGTTTGTCGTGTACACAACGTAGACAAGATCTACACCTTCTACTAAAAATTGAACATTTATTAAACACAAGCAACTGCGGCCTGTAACGATTGCCACTATGTTAACGGCACTAGTCCTATTTTTTTTTTTTTACAATTCCCAACTTCAAGAAAAAAGCCAAGTGGACTGGGGAGCAGCAACAGTTTACCGGCGGGGTCTGCCAAGTTTAATATCCGTTTCGCGCTCGTTCTAAAGGGTGACGCTCACGCTTTATGACGCTTCTACGCTCATTCCATAGATACGCCCGCCTAATTTATTTGATTGAATATTGGGATGCTTTTCGCGCAATGTAGAGGGCGGTCGCGCCAGCGCAATGCTGTAGCTTTTTTGCTACAGCAACTTCATAACGGCTTGGCCAAAACGAATGCAGTGTGCCGGAAACACTACGCTTCATGTTGGTTCACCAAGCATACCAATTGCCACGTCTGAGTTCTCGTACAAAAGCTAGAGAAGTGCCGGCGAGTGCGACCGGCGGCTGTCGGTGAGAAGACACTTAATTACGTTCTCTGGGAGTGCTTTAATCGCGTCGCATCGATGTTTGTTGCTTCTCGAGTGGACACCATACACAATGAAAAATGCTTCATTTAGGTTAATTGATGCCATGGCTGCGCTGTATTGTCATACTTAATCGTCGAAATCGTGTATTCTGAAACCCGGAAGCACGGATGACACAATTGTACAGGCTCGGTCGGTAGGCCTAACTTTGATGGAAATCATGGTGGTAGAACATGTAGTGTACTGATCCCAGATTGGTACACTATATAAATTGCCTGCCATTATAAGCCCACCCATCATCTGCTTACTGCTTCCCAGCATTATCGCGATGGTGGGCAGAGCTTCTCAGCTTGGTACACCATGTGGCCCACCATAACAAGCAGCACCCATCATCTGCTTAGTGCTTCCCGGCATTATCGCAATGGTGGGAAGAGTTTCTCAACTTGGTACACCATGTAGCCCACCATAATAAGCACCACCCACCATATGCTTAGGGCTACCCAGCATTATCGCAATGGTGGGCAGAGTGTCCCATTATTGCCCACTATCTAGCCTCTGCTTTCCACCATCATTTCCACTTTACCCATCATCTGTACACCATACCACCCAGTATGTCCCGGCATAACCACCATATTTTCCACTACGTCCCACCATAGCCATCATAATTTCCACCATGCCCACTATTATTTCCACCATGCCCACTATTATTTTCACTACGCCCACCATGTTTTCCAGTATCCACCATGGCAATTTTTCCGATAGGGAAGTGTTTGTAACAACTGACATTCACTGCTGACACGCATTAAACGCGCTCCTGGCGTTTCAATAAAAAGCGTCAAATAAACTCACTTCGCTGATCCGCGTCGACGTACATAGACGGAGTTGCACGAAAGCGTTCATGTGAGATGTTTCATAGCTACACTTTACGGCGTGCTTCATCTCGGATAGAACGAGGTAAGTTGAAGAGAGCAAAATTTTTTTGTTCGCTTTGCGGCAACCCAGCATTGTTGAAAACTCGTATCTTGGATCGAAGAAGCACCGCGAAACAATCTTGGTCGACTTGGCGCACACTGAAACGCCTCTCCTCTCCAGTTTACGTCCTGGCTATGATTTCTTCTTTGGTCACGGCGCAAATGCGGCTGCTGCCATATATGCCCATGCGTACTCGTTTTGAACTTTTTTCATAATAATAAATAACAGAATCAGCCATTTGCAAGATCGCGTGCAAGGAATGAACTGATTACCGAGGCGGATGGTAGAGAAAAGGAGGGGTACGCTAAAGAGTGAGGAGGACAGCATCGACAACAGTGAACCCCGCATTCAGAAACGCTCCTCGACTCGAATTACATCCTTCACTTGACTGAGTTGAGCACGGCGCCGCTGCTCGACTGAGATTGACACTGCGCTTCTGAAGAATTGTTGAAGAATATTGCCGATATGCAGTGACTTCGTCCGCCAAAACATAGCACTCTCATCGGATTTTAGGGGCGAAGCTCCTTAAAGCGGCTCCCGTTCGTCTCTCGTTGTCGTAGTCGTAGTCATAGTGTGTAACCAGTGTTACATTTTGACCTGCAAGGTGGTGCTGGTGCGAGATTTCTCGTGTGCTTTGTTGAACAAAAAAAGTTCGTGGCGTACGTTAACTAAAATCGGAATGTTCCTGTCTCTCATTCCCCATTAGCAGCAGCCATTGGCATGTACATTGAGCCCTATCTGACAGGAAAATGTTGCTACGTCATACTAGCAACAGCTAGTATGACGTAGCAACACTAGTATGTTTAGTGTTGCTACGCTAAACACACTAGTGTTGTTTATTGTTTAGCAACACTAGTATGTGTAGTGTTACGCTAGTATGACGTAGCTGTTGCTACGTCATACTAGCGTAACCTCCTTGGTGTTAGAAAGTATTAGCGAGCGTCGGGCCGCAGTGCCATGAAGACAGTGAACAAGTATATACCATGAACTCGAGGTGGTTAAAGGTGGGAAGTAGATACAAAGCGCAAGTTGTAAGAAAGTAAAAGCCGAATTCTCCTGTCTCTCATTTCCCATTAGCAGCCATTGGCATGTACATAGAGCACAATCTGACAGGAAAAGGTTGCTACGTTTTACTCGCTGGGCATAACCTCCTTGATTTTATAAAGGTTTAGCGAGCGTTGGGCCGCAGTGCCATGAATACAATGAACTATTATATATCATGAACTCGAGGTGGTTAAAGTTTGGAAGTAGAACCGAAGCGCAAACCGTAACAAAGTGTGCGTGTGCCACATATCGTTTAGTCCTTGGAATGTCCGCTGGATGGCGGTGCTTCTATATGGCGAATATATGTTGAAAAGATGAGAGATGGTAGTACTTGGAGTGTTGAATAGATGGACGAACAGACACACAGACAGATGCATGGATGGTCATGAACGGACGCAGGGGCGGATGCATGGAAGAACGCAGGGACGGACGGAAGCAAGAGCGAATGAACGGACGAATGCTTAGCCCCACTCTCTATCATTCACTCCATGGATATGCTGCATTTTTTTTTGTTTCAAGTCGAGGAGAGTCCTTGACTGAAGAAGCGTTTGTGGATACGGGGGTTAGTGGAGCTACCTTGCGAACTTATTTCATAGCACCGATGCGTCTTCTGACGGCTGCCGCCGAAAATCGAGAGCGTGCACTGCGCGCACGCACTCTATTTGGGGCGAATCTCCTTAAAGCGGCACCCGTTCATCCCTCGTAGTAGTCATAGTCGTAGTCGTAGTGTATAACCAGTCTTGCGTTTTGACCTGCAAGGTGGTGCTGGTGGGAGATTTCCCCTGTGCGTTGTTGAACAATAAAAAATTCGCAGCATGCACGTTAACTAAAAACCGAACTCTCCTGTCTCTCATTCCCCATTAGCAGCCGTTGGCATGCACGTTGAGCACTATCTGACAAGAAAGGTGTGCTACGTTATACTCGCTGGGCGTAACCTCCTTGGTTTTAGAAAGGTTTAGCGAGCGTGGGGCCACAGTGCCTTGAATACTGTGAACTAGTATATACCATGAACTCGAGGTGGTTAAAGGTGCGAACTAGACACGAAGCGCAAGCCGTCAGAAAGTGTGCGTGTGCCACCTCTCGTTTAGTCCTTCGTATGTTCACTGGATGGCGGTGCTTCTAAATGTGGAGTATATGATGAAAAGATGGTAGATGGTGGCACTTGGAGTGTTGAATAGATGGACGAATGGACACACAGGCAGGTGCATGGACGGACGCACGGATGGCTGCACAGATGGATGGACGCATGGACGAAAGCAGGGGTGGATGCATGCATGAACGCAGGGACGGAAGCACAGATGGGCGTGCGGACGCACGAACAGACGCACGCACGGACGGGCGGATGGACGCGCGGATGGTCACACACACGGACGTATGGACGGACGGAAACAAGAACGAATGGACGGACGGATGCTTCGCCCCACTCTCCATCATTCACTCCGTGGATATGCTGCCGTTTATTTACCTGAGAGCCCACTCGTTCGCTCTTTTCGACAACGCGCGCACTGGAACGCCTAAAGAAGCGCAAGGTGTCACTCCTTCTGTCGCTGCGGAAACACCACGCGATGATATCGTGACGAACACGTAATTTCTATTGGCAGTGATCGGTGCGCGTCTTTTTATGCTCCTTAGTGCCTCAGTCCAAAACACTCCGCTCTCTAGAATATGCGCATACGGCATCAGTTTTTCAGAAATCGGCCTTTGTGATAAGGTTCGTGCGCTGACTGCTGCAGTGACACCTTGCACTTCTTCAAGCGTTCCTGTGCGCATGCTGTTGAAGAGAGCGAACTAGCGGGCTGGTTGGTTGCGAAACTTTATTGAGGTCCTGCAAGGCGCGCGTCAGCGCGCAGCGGGCGACTCCCACGTCGGGACCGTTAGGCCAAGCCTATCGGCCGCTCCGCGGGCCTGCTGGACGGCCCAAAGTTGGTCGGCCAGGAGGGAGCTGCGTAGGGCCGCCTCCCACCTGACCGATGTAGTGTTGGGGTTAGTGTACATTGCCTTGCACTCCCAGAGCATGTGCGCCAGCGTGGATACATCTCCACATGCGGGGCAAGCGTCATTGGGAAACACGTCAGGATAAATAGCGTGAAGGGATCTCAGGTTAGGGTAGGTGTCGGTCTGCAGTAGTCTGAGCGTAAGGGCCTGGGGCCTATTAAGATTTGGATGAGGGAGTGGATATAGTTTCCGCGTGAGGTAAAAATATTTTATTATTTCGTTGTACGTGACCGGCGCGTCCCTGTTTTCCGCAACCCCGTTGGCCCCGAATCGTTGCCCGGAACCAGCGCGGTCGGTCAGTGCGCGCGCGGCCTCGTGGGCAGACTCGTTGAGGTTGGGGGGAGCGCCTTGGACCTGTCCAACATGTGCAGAAAACCAAATCAGTACGTGGTGCTTGATGCCGTCGCGGCCACCACTTTGGAGCACGCACAGGGCTTTCTTGGAGATTACACCACGCTCGAAAGCGCGAATAGCTGACCTAGAGTCACTATAGATGACCTCCCTTTCACCTTCCAGGATGGCCAGGGCGATGGCCATTTGCTCGGCAATCGTCAGATCGTCAGTGTGAAACGATGCGCAGTTGGTGATTTGTTGTTTCGAGTCGACGACGACTGCGGAGAAGGCGCGGCTCCCACGGTACGCTGCCGCGTCGACAAAGGTGACGCCGTGCTCCTCACTGTGAATCTGCTTGAGAAGAGTGGCAGCTCTAGCACGTCGCCTACCACGATTGTGCTCGGGATGGACATTCCTCGGTATCGGTGCCACGGTGATGAGGTCCCGAATCTCACGGAGCACCTGTCTCATCTTCTCGTCCACTTCAGCCGGAGAGTGACCGAGCTCTCGGAGTATATGTCTGCCGGTCTGGGAGCTCGAAAGGCGCGCGAGCTGGGCCCGCTCCTGCGCTTCGGCAATCTCCTGCAACGTATTGTGTACTCCGAGCTGAAGCAGGCGCTCGGTGCGCGTCCTGATCGGGATACCGAGGGCCCGCTTGGTAATCTTTCTGAGCAAGACGTTTATCTTGTCACGCTCGGCACGCTGCCAATTGTACATGGCCGCGACATATGAAAAGTGGCAGAGCACAAAGGCATTGACCAGGCGGATTAGGTTGTCTTCCTTGAGGCCTTGGTAGCGGTTGGCCACCCGCCGAACCAGTCGAACCGCGTTATCCGTCTTGGCGGCGAGCTTGCCGTTGAAACCATTTGACTCGATGGTCATGCCGAGGACCCGAATGGAGTCGACTCTGGGTATTGCGCTGCCATCTCCGGTGTAGAGCTTTATATCACTCTTCGAGATCGGCTGCAAGTTTTTAGGCTTGGGCCCTCGCCTAGTGGGTTGGTAAAGGAGGAGCTCAGACTTGCTTGGGGAACACCTCAGGCCTGTGGGACGGAGGTAATCTTCCGTGGTGTCTATGGCCTCCTGCAGGGAGCGCTCAACTTGCCCGTCGCTGCCACCTGTGCACCAAACGGTAATATCGTCCGCGTAAATTGTGTGGTTAACGCCTTCGATACATGAGAGCCTCTTGGACAACATCCGTCCATGACAAGATTGAACAGGGTGGGCGATATCACTGACCCTTGTGGCGTGCGGCGCGATCCCAGCTTTATCTCTTCGGAGACAAGGTCTCCCATACTGAGGGTGGCTCTCCTACGGGTCAAGAACAATTTGACATATTTGTAGAATCTGACTCCAAAGCCGAGCTCAGCAATCGACCGCAACACGAAAGAGTGAGTAACATTGTCGAAGGCTTTCTCTAAGTCGAGGCCGAGAATGGCCCGCATGTCTCGAGTGTTCCAGTCGATGACTTGGTGCTTGAGCAGCTTCATAGCGTCTTGCGTCGAAAGCTTGGCCCGAAAACCAATCATGGTGTACGGGTAGAGCCCATTGTCTTCCAGGTACCGAGTCAACCTATTGAGGATCACATGCTCGGCTACCTTTCCCACGCAGTATGTGAGCGAAATGGGGCGCATGTTGTCCAAGTTGGGTGACCTCCCCGGCTTAGAAATGAGCACGGTGCGTGCGACCTTCCACGGGTCGGGGACCTCGCCACTCTTCCATGCCTCGTTGATTTCCTCGGTAAGGTAGTCGATTGACCGGTCGTCCAGGTTGCGCAGGGTCTTATTAGTTATGCCGTCGGGGCCCGCGGCAGACCTCCCATTGAGCCCGTAAAGCGCCTGCCGAACCTCTTCGTGGCATATCTCGGCGTCCAGTTCAGTGTTGACCGGTCCTGAGTACTCGGGGTACGTTGTTGCGGGGTTCGAGTCGACAGGGAGGTACTTTTGCACCAGCTGCTTCAAAACCTCCTCTTCTGAGGAGGACTGCTTGGCTTCGCGCATGGCTCGCGCTAGTACGTTCCGCTGGTTAGTTTTGGTGTTAGTCTCGCTGAGCAGGTGCTTGAGCAGGTTCCATGTCTTGCCATTACGCATCTGGCCATCTACCGAGTTGCACACCTCGTCCCACTGCTGCTTGGAGAGGACGTGACAGTGCTCCTCGACGGTCTTGTTTAGGTCGGAGATTTTTTTGCGCAACCTGCGATTGAGGCGCTGGCCTTTCCAGCGGGCGAGAAGTGACTGCTTGGCCTCGAGCAGGTGGGCAAGGCGGCTATCCATTTTTTCAACCAGAAGGTCAGCACTAATATTCTTCGTGGTACTTATGACGTCCTCTCTGAGCTGGCTAATCCACTCCTGTAGGCTTGGCCTGGTTTCAGGTAGGGGTCGGTCGTTGCGGACTTTGCGAAACTGGTCTCAGTTTGTCCAAGAAAACTCCCGTGCCCTCTTTCGGACCACTAAGAACTGCGTCACCAGGACGTAATGGTCGCTACCTAAGTCAATGTTTGAGCTGGCCCTCTGTACATCGGGGAGATTCTTGACGAAGGTTAAGTCGCGAGTGGAGTCTCTGCAGGATGAGGTGCCCAACCGAGTTGGAAAGGCCTTGTCGGTGATTAAATTCAGGTCCATGTCCGTCGCGTTCTGCCACAGTACCGCGTCCTTGCTGGTATTGTACGGGTAGCCCCAAGTGTGGTGCGGAGCATTAAAATCACCCGCCACAACCAGGGGTTGGGACCTGCCAAGTTGACGGCCTTCTTTATGAGGGCCCTGAAGCGCTGCCGTCGGTCCTTAGGGCTACTGTACACGTTGAGAAAAAAGATGCTGCTTCGGTCCGAGCTGCGCGGCAGAATCTCGGTCATGACATATTCGGCGCTGCTGGTGGCCATTTTGAGGTCGTGAGAGATGTGTATGAGCTTGTTACTGACCAAGGTGGAGACGCCCCGGTCATCAGAATAACGCGAGACGGGCTTGTAATCAGTCAATGTGACGTTTAGAGTTAATGTTTTCTGAAGCAGAATGACGAGGGGTTTTTCGCTAGAGCATCGAATGTACTGCTGCAAGGACGCCTTTTTACTAGGGAAGCCCCTGCAGTTCCATTGCCAAATAAGAAACGTCTCACTTGGCTTGGCCATCTTGGTGCTTTTGTGGGCTGGTGCTGCCCTCAGATTGGCTAAGAATAGCGTGGACGATGGGGCCCATAGCGCCGGGCTGGGGTTGTACGACGGCGGTTGAGGTCAGAGCTGGTTTCACTACGCTTTCGAGAAATGACTCTTCCTTGGATACTCGGTCGTTTTGCGCGGCCAGGGTGATCTGCAGTTGGGCGAAATTCTCCCCGAGCTTATTGATGCTTTCACATAGCGCGGATAGCGTGTCTCGAAGCTCAGACCTGACTCGAATCGCTACACCTTCCTGTTCGTAGGCGACGGCCCTCTTCTTGGGAGCACTTTGACCCTCACTACTGCTGTCACCGGCTTTAGTGCTGTGCACCTCCATGGGTAGGGGCATTGTATCAGCGACGGTGGGTTGCGGTGGTGGGTTTCTCGCGTTCTTAATCTCAGCAATTTCGGACATAAGCCTGTTTATGGTTTCCTTCATCGCTGCGTTCTCGCGTTTCAGCTGGGAAATCTCGCACGCGCTCTCCGCATGCTCTGGGAGTGACCCCGACAGTACCTCAGCTGGCCCTCCTCGGACCGTGTCGGCCCAGGTTATAGAGCCCGACTTCTTGCTTCTCGCTGACACCCCGCTAGGCTGCTACTGACGCCCGGTAGACCTGGATCGAGACCTGGAGCGGCTCCCAGACTTGTAGCGCCGGGCTCCTCCTCGGGACCGGGAGCGGCTCCTGGACCGGGAACGGCCCCTGGAGCGGCCCCCGGAACCACGTGGCTGCTGGAAGTCCTGCCCATCCGTGTGGGGTGATGGTGGTGCCGTGGCTTGGCCTTGATTGGTTTCGCGAGACTTTTCCAAGCGCCTTCGTCGCACGACATACGGGATCTGGAATCTTTGCCTACAGTCCTTGTCAGCTGTGAGGTGTTGCCCACCACACAGCCTGCACTTGGGGGTACACTTGTGTTGTGCGTCAGGATTTGAAGCCCCACAGCCTCGACATACGACGTCGCCTGGGCTGGGACACACATCAGCACGGTGACCGAGCCGACCACAAGCGTAGCAAATGTCTATTTTCTTGCGATAAAGCGAACATTGCACAAGGGTGGGGCCGTAGCGTACAAAGTTTGGGACTCTGACCATCGAAGGCGACGATTACCGTACCGGTGCTGCCTGTGCGCTTGGCTGCCAGGGCGAGCGGATTTCTTTCCTTTACGATCTTGTTCTCAATGCCGTCTGCGAGTGGAATACCTCGGATCACGCCCTTGCACGTGGAATAAGGGGCGGCCTCGTAGGCACTGACGTCGTATGTTCGGCCCATGACGACAATCTCCCGAACTTTGACGTAGTGGTTGGCATTTTCCCTTCTAGGTGTGCTGACAACCATAATATTCTGCTGCACGTTTGGGCATAGCATGTCGCCCCGCAAATCTTCGGCGCAGATGCTTGTGGCTGCCAGGATTGCATCAGCCACCACGGTGCAGCCGGTCTTGATAATATTGAGGCCTCCGCGGGGCCGAATCACGATCTTCGTATCCTCTCTGGGGAGCTGGGGCATCCGGCCAGCACGGATGATTCTAGCCTTGATGTTATTGCCACTGTTGCGGCCTCGCGGGGCCTCGGCCGTTGTTGACTTCGTCTCGTTGAGTGTAGCACCATTAGGATTAGCGCCTACCGAGCGCGCGCCAGCTCTTCTGGCGCCTGCAGACTGCCAACCTCGGTCTTCTGTCACCTCTTCGGGGTTTATGTCTTCCCCTACCACCTGATATTCCATTCTTTTCTGAAAATAAGCCCTGAGAAGAGCGAAAAGGGCACCCGGGAACGGCGACGCGGCTGGCGTCACGCCTGCATGGACTTACCTCGTTAGGCTTAGCCCAGGCGGTGGCCGGCTCCGGAGAAAAAACGTTCCAAAACGTGAAAATAGTCCACTCACGCAGCAGGTTTTGGCATCAAAATAGTCCTGGCACTTTCACTGATGCGACACAAACGAAGCTGAACGCGCACTCGAAAAATTCACTTGAAGATCATTGTAGGAAGCAGGAGCCACTCGAAGGTCGTATGAACAACACAGACGCCGCGCCGCGTCTCTCTGAACTAGCGGGCTGGCAAGTAAAAAAGGGCGCTCGTGCGCAGCGCATGATTTCGAGCTTCGCAGGCAGCCGTCGTAAGGCGCAGAGGTGCTGTTAGACACGTGCTTCCGTGGTCCACAAGGTTTTGACCACCATTGTACGTATACGGTAGCGAGGGTTACCAATGTTGCTGTTGTCGTCATTACGCAACTGTAAAACAACTGGTAATACGAAACATGCGACTGTTCAGCGTATGTCTGCGCGTACAACAATTGTACTGATTGCAACGGGCCCGTCATTCTTTCTTTTTAGCGTCATTTCGTATCGTCTCGCTGAATAAAAAAACAACACCATAGCTACCTTCACCCCGCATGCTTCGCATAGCATCAGTTACCATGTTACGAGGGATCTGCCTAGTTTTTAGACAGACAGACAGACAGACAGACAGACAGACAGACAGACAGACAGACAGACAGACAGACAGACAGACAGACAGACAGACAGACAGACAGACAGACAGACAGACAGACAGACAGACAGACAGATAGATAGATAGATAGATAGATAGATAGATAGATAGATAGATAGATAGATAGATAGATAGATAGATAGATAGATAGATAGATAGATAGATAGATAGATAGATAGATAGATAGATAGATAGATAGATTGATTGATAGATAGATACGTTCACGTCAGTGTAGAGTTTTTGATAGTTTTGTTAAGAGAAGCGTTAATATGGAAGACAGAGAAGGTCGTACCTGATAGAGCTCTGAGCACCATGCTGACGCGCCCCTTTGTGGGTGCATCGTCACGTCGTTCTTGCATCTTCGAGTCTTCTTGACCCCAGAGAGTGGCGTCCAGCGCTCGAAGCAGCTGCTGGTCGCTCGCTCCTTCCACTGCGGCGTCGTCGGACGTGTCTCCCTGGATCAGGTCCTCTTTAACACACGCTACATGAAGGAGTGTGCAAGAGCGACGTGCTTTTTGAGGAGTGAAGCTCCTTTGCTCGCAGCCCTCCGTCGCCATTGAAATTCCACTCCGTATCACCACTCCCCACCGCAGCGTTTCAAGAACCAGGTGTGAATTGGACGCGATGGCCCTTGCAAGGACTAGCGACGCTGCAGTTCCATCTTGCATTATGCCTCGCGCGTTCGCAAGTCACGTGTGGAGTACTAAGAAACCGAGCGCGGAGAAACGCGCAACGCGTAGTAATCGTCTACTCCTCGCGTGTCTCAGCTTGCTGTGGCATTTGGGGCGCCTCTGCTTTTACGCCTCAGCTGCGTGTGCCAGCCCGCGAGCGGGGCTCTGATACTGTACTGGTTCTCGCTACGTGCGCTTTATTTTTGAAAAGCTTTGAACGTCGGTTGCATTTCTACACGAAATAACTGATAGTTTTAAATGCTGAGCGTTGTATAGTCCCCTGTACTCGCACATCCAGCGTCAGCGGTGTCATCTACACGCCCACAGTGCCCATGCTATTGTACCGTGCCAACAGTCGCCTTCCACCTTTCCCCTCTCTTGCCTCTCAATACCGATGCAAGAAGCGTCTGCTATAGTAAATACCGACTGCTCACGCTGCATAACCATTCACTGGCCACCACTCGCTGACCAGAGGGAGCTGCATTGTTCACACTGCCCAGTCGCAAAGTCTTTGATATTCACCATTAGGGGCCCCCAGAAAATAGACGCATGCACGCGTCCCCCTTGTATCCCGGCCAATATCCGGTGATGGATGCAGGGTGCGAGACGCGTGCACCGCGTTTAATTTTTATTCTCTATTTATTACATACTGCAAATCCTTAGGTCCAAGTAGGTTGGCAGTTTCAAGAGGGCATAGCCAACACGACCTAGACTTTTTTTAGGCCTCCGCAAGCCTACGTGACGTGTCATCATTGTGAGATCTGCCTGGAAGCTGGCTTCACTCAAATGACCGGCACACGTTCGCGTTTTGTCGTTCCGCGGCCCAGTTGCACTCGTAGCATTTTTTTTTTCTCGGAGATTTACACCTAGAAGCAGGCCCGTGGCTAGGGGGGAGGGGTTAGGAGGCCCCTTTCCCCCCCGGTGCGCAAAATCCTTGCGAGGGATCGCTCTCGTCCATGCGGTTCTTTGGTCGGCGTCCATCGGAAACCGATAGACGCGCGCTTTAGGTCCATGAGCATAGTTAGAGTTGCACCCCGGTGCACAGCAGCATCCAGGCATATTGCGTAGTTTACCCAAGCATGCTCACACAGCACACGGTAACAAAATGCAACTAGCCCACAACCACAACAGCCAGCAGAGCGAGCGAGCACGTAAGATCAATGTGGCCAGACGCACTCTCATGCACTGACAACTTCGCTCGGCTGTGCACAAAAATGTTTAAAGCGTGAATAAATCAAGTAAATAAGTACATCGTTTGAAACATAAAATATTGCTAAGCTTTTTTTGTTAGATACTAGGTAAAAATTTCCTAAAGTTTGCCTACTGAAAACTTGTTTCGAAGCAAAAAAGATTGTCTGTCTATTTGGCGAACAGAAGCCGCGAGCCATTCCAACCTCAGCCAGTCGAGCGTTGCTTTCTCACAGATCTCACAGCAGTGACGTCACGCTGACGAGATGGAGGCTTGCCGAGGCCTTGAAAAAAAAATCTAGGTGGTGTTGGCATAGCTGATACAACAAGTGGCATAATAATTGTTTGGGGTTGGTGCTTCATACACTCATAGTCAACACAGGGAGCAACATAGAAAAGAATTTCGTAATAACGGATGTACCGGAAAAAAAAGACATCGCGAATCCACACTTCACAGTTTTTGCAATTAAAGTGAAAATAATAATAAATGCAAAACAATAAACACAATAACATTCATAGTTCAAGCCAAGAAAGTAATCGATACATATGTATACAATAGGAACAGCACAAAAAAAAGAAAAAGAAGTAAAAGAAAAGGTAAAAAGAAAAACGCTGTAATAAAAGATCGGAAACCTGGAATAGGAAGGCAATGTTATTTCGAGCGAAGAAGAAACAGATTCTATGAGGATGCCTGAGTTGTTTCGATCCAATCTGAGAGCGTGCGAGGAAAATATGAGTACTTACAAGCGTCTGTCCTGAAGAAATAGGGTGTTAGGGATTTGGCGTGACGATGCCTTGTGGGTCTGGTTGATAATGATGTCAGGTATGGTGATGGGTCAATCGAAAGTTTGTGGTTCAGAAGGAAAAAAAAGAAGTTCATTTCTTTTTTGTTTTCGACGTGCGCTAAGAAGGGAAATGCTATCGGCTTTCATTATTGCAGAAGAAGAGTCGACTCGTGAGGACTTGTTAAAAATGAACCGGACGGCTTTTCTCTATTTTTTTCCAGGAACTTGATGTTATTTTGAAAGTATCGGTCCCATACTGCACTCGCGTATTCTAATTTAGGTCTTAATAAATAATATTGGGACAGTAGTTTAATACTGCTTGGGGCGTAATAAAGCTTATGTTTTTGAAAACAGAGCTTTCCGAGTGCAGAGAAGGAATTGATATTCATATGTTTATTCTCCGATAGGGTAGTTGTTATTGTATCACCAGAGTATTTATAGCTATCGACTTGCATAAGTGACGAAGAACCAAGCCGGTAAGTAAAAGGTAGGGGTGCTTTTTTTACGCATTATAGGGAACAGTAAGGTTTATCGGCGTTCAAAACCATTCCCAATTTTTCGCGCCAGCGCAATACCTTATTTAAATATCTATTTAGCTCAACCTGATCATCGGCACGAAAAATTTCTCTGAATAATACGCAGTCGTCTGCAAATAATTGACTTTGAGCATCAGGGCTTACTACGTTAACAATGTTGGTATTAAAAACCTAGAATAGCAGGGGGCCTATGACACTGCCTTGGGGAACCCCTGAAGTGACTGCCAAACTTTTAGAAAGTTGACCTTCAATGTCAGTATATTGCTTCCTGTTAGTCAGATAAGCAGAAATCCATCCAATGAAGTGTTCACGGACACCAAGAATTCTAAGCTTTACTATTAGTTTATCGTGCAAAATTTTGTCGAAAGCTTTGCTAAGAACAAAAAATATTACGTCTATTTGGGCGTTAGAATCAAGAGATGAAGCGAACGATTGGACTACCGTTATTAGTTGGGTTATCGTTGGATATCAATTTCGAAACCCATGATGATGTTCTGTTGGTGCAGCATTATTTTCCAGAAATTCACGAACACAGTTAGTTATATTATGTTCCCCCAGTTTGCAGCACTGAGATATCGGTGAAATAGGACGATAATTTTGTATAAGTGTCTTGTCACCTTTCTTGAACAAAGGAACATCCCGGGCTGTCTTCCAGTCATGAGGCAATTGTGCAGTAATGACGGAGTCACGAAACAAAATTACAAGAAAGTTTGCAAGAAGCTCGGCATATCGCTTGAGAAATATGTTAGGGATTTCATCGCGACCACAATAACTCTTAGTTTTCAAGGTAAGTAGCATACTAAATACCCCAGCATACGATACAAAGCCCGTATATAATACTTTGGGGAAAGTGTTATCACTTACGCATACAGTTTCACTAGAGAATACTTTTTGAAAACAGTTGTTGAAGTGTAGAAAATTCTCACAGTTATCTGTCACCGGCTTCCCGTCAACTGAGATTTGAGTACCTGGTTTCAAGTTATCTTTTATGTAGTGACAAACCTTATCAGGCTTATTTTTAATGAAGTTGGAAGCGATATTCTGGAATAATAATATTTTGCAGCGCGAAGTTCACGACCGAGGTCATTATGCATCTGTCTTATTTTGTCATCCTGCACATGTTTCTTTTCATATATCCTTATCCTGCGTTTTAGTTGAATGATTTGGCGGTTCATCCAAGGCGTTTGCTTTTTAACTCTCTTTAGCTTATTTTTAGTTATCTAGGCAATAGTGACACATATCTTTGAACTTGTTCCAAAGAATTCTAGCGTTGTTGCCTTCGAAATCAAACAGGTTTGCAAGTAATTGATAATGCTTGGGTCGCTGCCATGAGAAAAGTCTTTAAAGAAGCGTGCAGAGACGCGCTCATAGTTTTTTAGTGGTTCAAGTGGTAATGATATGCTTTTGAGGTGATGATCATAGAGCACTGGCTTCACTTCTAAAGTGTAATTAGAAAAATTACAACTGATGAACGCCAGGTCTAACACAGAGCTTTTGGCGCTTTTGAAGCAATCAAGTGTGTGCCTTCTATAACAGCTAGACCAGTGGTTGCACAGGCCCCCTGAGTGGTCAGGATCCCTGCCGTCCCATTTACACTATGCTCTGACCTCCCACTCCTACCTTTCATCCTTTCAACATGTCAGTGTGCAGTCGAATAATACAGGCCCCATCAGCACTTCAGTCAGTGCAGTTATGTTGTGATCACTTTTGAGTATACATTTATTTATTTGAAAAGTTGACTGCCATAATGGACAGTGTCAGCTAATGTGCAATGCATTAGGCACGTAATATATTTACGTATACATGTATCGTTATGTGTATATTTACTTATATCTTGACACAATGTGACTGCTTAATTTTACCAATTTGTGTGATAATTTTTTTCAACAGTGAGAAAAAGAATACGTATGTGTGTTTGTGGTGCTTATTAGTGTTGTGTGAATGTGTACAGTGTAATAAATGCAGTTTAGATTTATATCATAGTTGCAATACATTACACAGTAATGCATATATTATAAATATATTGCACATACGAATTTGTTTTGAATGATGACTGTCTCTAGTCATAAACGAATTTATGGACTTGGGACAAAATTACAAGTTCTACACGGCATGCACTCAAACTGCCATTGGAACACATAACTCACGCTCCCGATTTTGTAATATGGTTGCTCTACTCAGATAAAAAAAGTTCATCTGGAACTGCTATTGAATTAAACAAAAACACCATATCTATTTTGCTAGCAGCCCGATCACTCGAAATCATCCCGATAAAATAAAGGATGTACACGTGCTCAAAAATCATTTTTACGTATTGTAGTGATGACTAACGAACACTATAATGGTTAAGCTTCCCCTGTCACATCTGTTTTAATGGGTCTGTCTCTAACGCGCATTGCTCGTCGATGCCGTTTGCTCCCAGGGTGCGTAAATTCAGCCGTAGGTCAACCTACTGTTCAAATCCCACGCTTGAATTCAATATGCGCCTTTCGGACACGTTATTCCAATCGCTACTCGGATGCGTTATTCGAACATCACCGGGTACGGTTCTGTCAGCGGCAAAGTTTTCTTTCAGTGTGCTCTTCTTTTTTCACACTTAGAGAGAGAAAGATAGAGAGAAACGAGAAATAAGGAAGGCAGGGAGGTTAACCAGATGCTAGTATCCGGTATGCTACCCTACACTGGGGTTGGGGAATAGGGGGTCAAGGAGAAAGGGATAGTAAAACATAAATAAGAGAAAAACACCGACACACACGCACGCACAAAATCAGTCCACTCAGAGGCGTTCCGACAGGCCAGTAGTTCGTAAGAAGCCTAATAGCGCTTGCACTGGCTTTCTTCTGTGACGATGAGTCATGACGATGGCGCAGTATACTTTCTTCTGACAGCGGCTGGTCATCCAACCTGTTTAGTTTATTAGAAAGGTGTTGTCTTTCCAGGTTGTATTTCGGGCAGTCACACAGGATATGTTGAATTGTTTCTTCATCTCCGCAGTGTGCACAGTCGGCAGTGTCGGCCATACCTATGCGGAACGCGTACGCACGGGTGAACGCGACTCCCAACCATAGTCTGCACAGAGCAGTAGCGTCGCCTCGTCGAATTTTTGTTGGAAGCTGCATGCTTAACGTTGGATCAAGGGATCGTAATCTTGCATGCGTAAAGAGAGGCTCATTCCAAAGAGCCAGGGAGCGTTGGCGAGCAAGCATGCGGAGCCTCCTAGCAGCGTCCGTCCTTGAGAGAGGTATTGACTGGTCGTTGTCTTCTGTATGGGCTGAACGGGCAGCTTGAACAGCTCGTTCGTTACCGATAATTCCACAGTGGCTTGGCAGCCACTGAAATATAATCGTGGTGCCCTTTCTCTGTTATATGGTGTAGCATTTCTGCTGTTTCAAATACCAACTGCTCGTGTGGACCACGGCGTAGATTTGACAGAAGTGACTGCAGTGCCGCCTTGCAGTCGCAGAAAATCGTCCACCGTTGCGTGCTTTGGTGGTTAATGAAACGCAGCGCAGCGCGAAGCGCTGCAAGCTCTGCTGCTGTTGTTGTGGTTGCATGAGCTGTCCTGAATTTGATGGTTGTGGCGTGCGTTGGAATAACGACCGCCGCTGTTGAGCTGTTTGGCAGGACGGAGCCGTCGGTGTAGACGTGGGTGCAGTCTTGGTACTTCTCGTACAGCAGAAGTAAGGCGAGCTGCTTGAGGGCTGGTATTGAGAAATCTCGTTTTTTCTGGATGCCTGGTATTGTCAGGTTGATGACTGGCTGTTTGAGGCTCCATGGAGGAATTGAAGGTCTCGCCACGGGCGTAAAACCAGTTGGTAGGGAGTCACCATGTGTAGTTATTGTTCGACAAAATGACGTATGAGGTCTATCCACTGGCAGAGAGGCTAGGTGGTGATGGGGAGTCCGGCCCACATGCCTTATGTGTGTTCTCAAAGCTTAAATTTCAATATGGGTCTGCACGAGGTGGTCTTAGCCTATAGCTATAGTCGCCATTGTTGAGGCACCCTGAGGCAGACCTAGACATATTCGAAGCGCCTGTGCTTGAACGCTTTGTATCATGCGTCGACTTGTTTTGCTGGCGTTTGATAATGCAGGCAGACTGTATCGTAAAAATTCAAGAAAAAGCACCCTATATAGTCGTAACATAGCATTAGGCTGCATTCCCCAAGTCTTTCCAGCGAGAAACTTGAAAAGATGGCATATGCCTGTCAATCGCTTTCTCAAATACGACACATGAGGGCTCCATGATATGTCTTTGTCGACTATGACACCCAGAAATTTGTGAGATCGACGATACGGTATATTTTGACCGTTTATTGACACTCTGTAATTCGACATGGGTTTGCGCGTAAATGCCAGAAGAGCGCACTTTCCGGAGGAAATTTCCAGGCCTCGATTACGTAGATACAAAGTAGTTGCAGTAGCAGCTCTCTGTATTCTCGCTCGTAACTGCAGGCGAGTTACCGCAGATGTCCAGATGCAGATGTCATCAGCGTATGTTGATAGATAAATATTGTTTGGTAGGTGCGTATGGAGAGCGATTAGTGTTATACTGAATAGCACAGGGCTCAGTACACCACCCTGAGGGACGCCACGACAATTGAAATGTGTAGACGTGTTCACACTTACATTGCAATTACTGCTAATGGTATTCCCTGTCCTTTCCTTGGAATCAGTGCGTTAGTTTTCATTATTATTGCGCCCAGCAAGGAGAAACAAGCCCTTAACTTTTAACTTATTTACCTCCCTCGCCCCCCCCCTCTACACAGAGGGCAAAAGAGGTCAAAGTAGTCTTAGTTCAGTCAATCTGAAGTATGCTCCGTAAAAGTAAGTGCATTTGGTTTTCATAAAAAGCTGGCGTTATCAAATGGAGATAGCGATTTTTTGTTCCCCTATAAAGTATATTGATTGAGCAACTTTAATCGACTTAAAAAACAATGTTTAATTATTAACACTCGTTAGTTTGCCAAGAAAGCTAACGGATACATTTCTTTGATTGCATTGTTACATAAACCGCGAATATAAGAGCCTATGCACCGCACAGAGGATAAAAATTTCTCTCACACCAGCGACGCCTCCTCAAGCGTAATCAGTCCTTTTACTTTTCCCGTGCTTTCTGTTTTTTGGTATGGTTTTCAGTAGAGGCCAAGGCAACTGGTATTGCCAGAATAAAAGCCTCCGGCATCAAGAGCCTTTTCGAGGCTTTCCCACTATAGGAGCCAAGCCGTGGCAATGTGAAGGAGGCGGATGGATGGATGGATTAATGGATGGATGGATGGATGGATGGATGGATGGATGGATGGATGGATGGATGGATGGATGGATGGATGGATGGATGGATGGATGGATGGATGGATGGATGGATGGATGGACGGACGGACGGACGGACGGACGGACGGATGGGATGGATGGATGGATGGATGGATGGATGGATGGATGGATGGATGGATGGATGGATGGATGGATGGATGGATGGATGGATGGATGGATGGATTACCAATTAGGGGCTAGAAAACTGGATGGGCTGCGATTCGCACGGAAGATTGTATCATGTAAGCTACGCAATCTATATTTTAGAATTCTGTATTGCAGTGCGGCAAAGGCTGGCGAAGCATGTGGGACTACGGTCGTCACGTTGCGTTTGCGGTGCTTCTTGGTCAGCACTGTCGCCATTCTGGAATTATAAGTTAGAACAGTATTAGGAGGTAGTCTTCACCTAGACATTTTTGTTAAGCTTCATAGGTTTTCTGTTAGCACGTTACGGGAAAAAAGGCATATATTTAGACATGGAAAGGTTCATGCGTCACGAGCACTACAATGATGTCGTGAACAACTAAAATGCACTGAAACAAAGAGCGCGTTGGCCTCGCTAGAAAACGTTCATTAACGAGTTTACGCTAAAGCGTATACCCGCATGATTATGAAGTAGCCAGACAGGAGTTGGTAGCGGTGCTCACGTTTCTGTTGCTTCTTCTAGTCCCCAATTTTTTTGCGCACGACAAATAAGAATCGTATTGTTTTTCAGAGAACACTCTTTATTGTCAGTAAATACCTCATCACTGTCATTTCGCAAAATTAGAGAAAAAAAAGCGCGTTATGGCATTTCTTTCCCCAAAGGAGATATCGGTTACGTGGTAGCGAACACGCTCTAAAAACACAATGTTATAACATTCGCAAGTTGTTATGATAGAAATTATGCGGCATTTTTTGCAGAATATAGTAATGTGGTCCTCTGATAACAAGTTGAAAATGAGCAATGTTTAGACAAGGTTGTTTTATATAGATTATTTATTAGACCAACACTTTTTTTTCATTTCTTGCAACAATATTCTGTATTTAAAAACTACTGCAAAATTGAAAATTCGGAAAATATTTATTCACATATGGCACTATCAGAGCTGTAATTATGAACAAGCTACAATGTTCGCAAAAACAGAAATCGCCTTCCAAAAACAAGCAAGTTAAAAAACAAAGCGTTTTTTGAGAAATATTCAAAATACTTGAGTTACCAGAATTTGAGAAAATTGAACGAACGACTTCTCTATTATTTCATTTTGTCTTACGCAGAAAGATATTCTTGATATACAGCTTGCTCGCTGCTAGCATGGTCGCTATTTTGCGAGAACGTGCTCTTCGTAAAATGGCCGTCGTCACCCTGCGGTGCTTGTTGATTTTTCCTTCGTTTAAATGATTTTTTATTTGAAAACCTAACGTGATTTCACGCTATTCGTTGATACGGGCATATATACAAAATTACAAGAAAAACCGAGGATATCAAGTATACCACGTGAGATCGACCTGTTGGCAACAAGAAAAAAAGAAGAAAAGAGCAACCATCAATTAGTCCATTAATAACACAAGACCTAGCGGTATATGGTCGTTGTAGGTGCTGCAAGCGGGTGTGCTGTGACGAGTAAACAGCGTTTCCAAAATGTCCTATCAGCAGAGTTCAAGCTTCGCAAAAATGCATCGTGTGGATAAGTTTAGCAATGCTTCCTGTTCCTTTCTTTATCCCTTCCAGTCTGTTTTGCCGATGTAATTATGACCTTTCGCAACGCCTGCTTCGTACTTGTAAATGGCGTCACACTGATCGTCCTCAGGTGTGCGGTCATTGGGTTTCGCGAACGTCTGTGCCTAAATATGGCGGGTTTATACTCCTGTCGTGTGGCAAACATTATGTCATATACAGCTTATGTAATTCGTTTGTAATGTCATTTGTCTCTGTCACACAGGTACACGAATGCCATTTGATGGAAACAAGATTTTTTTGTGAATCAGTTCCTAAAGCTCATTCACATTCGATTTCGGATGCGTATTCTCGACGCCAGACACTTTTTATGTAGGTGGCTATTGTAATTAGTCCTCATAAGTGAAAAGCAGTTGCGATGCTCGCCTGCTGACTCGGAGGTCGCGGGTTTCATCCCGGTCTTAAGGGTTGCATTTCGGTGGAAGCGATGATGCTAGAAGTCCGTGTGAGGCGCCATGTCAGTGCACACTCAAGAACACCAGACAGTCGAAATTTTCGGAGCACGCCAATACAGCATATCTCATAGTCATATCGTGCATGGCTCTGGGACACAAAACTCTACATTATTATGTTATGAGTAACCTATGTACTTCGGGAATATTTCACTTTTTACTGGTATAACTTAGGACTGGTTTTATGAGATAGTAGCATGTGCGGAAGTACAAAAAAAAGGCTACTCAACGGCAGCAGCTGGACGCCAGTCATGTTTAGTTGTTCTGTTTTCGTTGCTTGTATTGCGGGTCTCGATCGTCAGATTGCACGTGCTTACGGGATCAAGGTCGTGACTACAAGAATCAGCTGCCGCTGTCTCATTTTCACCTGTTGGAGTGCTATAGTGACGCTCCCATGCTTCATTTGACTGTAACCACATCCTGCCTGAAGACGCCATCAACTAGGCGATGTTGGTTTTCGACTGTCTCTTGGCTTAACTTCGTTTGTGTTGTGCAGTTGTTGCAAGTTGTGTAAAAAGTTGTGTTTATATCCTTACAACAGCTTCTTAGTGACAAAAATTATTTTCAATGATGCACTCCTGTTTCATTCAAGTTTTTATTTCTGACAAAGTGCTAGCTCAAAAGGGCTAAGGTCAGGGTCATTACTTTTAAAAGGGCCCTACAATAGTTTTTAGGCAGCCGTGAAATAGATTCACCAAAGGAGCTTATTGCCTCGCGAATTCACGGCCGCAAAAATGTTTATTGTTTATCCAGTATCAACGGAGTTACAAAGATTTGTTGCATGCTGTGGTTGCATCGTCTCTTCTTAACATATATGCCCGGTTCTGGGCACATCCACCAGCGTGGGTGTGCGCCACCAATTCTATGCTATAACTTATACTACTTCTCTCGTCCCGACAAAAGCACTGGGAGCTAAGCACAGAGGAATGGTACGGGGAAAGAAAATTACCTGATACAATGGCTGACAAGTGATTTTCGAGCTTGTAGCATACTTAGTCGAGAGACTAGAATGCAATTTTTAGCAGACTGTGAGAACTTTTGGGAATTCCAGGCCAGGTTCTGCGCTATAGTATTTGGCTCATGTGATTCAGGGAGCTTTGACTACAGATCAGCAGTGTTTTTGTACCAGGCTGCAAAAGGTATTGCTGGGCCCGTTTTAAAATATTTATTTTCGTCGTGCCAGTAGGCGGGTAAATTGACATTATTTCACCTAATGGCATTCATTGCGAATTACGTTACATTAGCAGTGTGACGGGGGTATTAAAAACTGAATGTATGCCAAGTGAAAGCAGAGCTTTTCTAACTGGGTGGCTTGACAAGCATTGAAGAATATGAAGAATCCATGGACACCATCTTCACTCGCTACACGCTCCCTGTTGCTATTCGTGCACTTTTATTAAATAGATCTATTATTCGGTATGTAATCAATAACTTTTTAAGCGGGGACGATAAAGTAACGACGTTACTTTTTCTCGGTAACTGTAACTCTAACAAGATATATTAGGAAAATTGGTAACTGCAACTGTAACAGAGTTTCTTTTTGGCTTGCGTAAATGTAACTACGTGACTGTAACAGTGTTACTTTCTGCTGGTAACGTGCCCATGACTGCCACCGGGTGCAACAATGGTAGCCGCCATAGCGCAACTTTCGCCACCTAGCATGTGCAGCTTTACACCACGTCAGCACACAGAACTGTGACGCACTGCGGTACGGCCCAACTTCCAACGTGTGCGCCGCGTACATGCACTGGCGTTCAGCCGCCGAGAGGTATAGACAGCTGGAAGAAACGAGGTAAAACAAATTGATGGCTATGACATCATAACTTGTTTTATTAACAGAAGCATGGTCTCATGAGGAAGGAAAGAGTGTACCCACGGTGTCTCTTTTGATGGTGCGAGTACCTTGCAGTTTCTAACTTCAAAATTGTTGTTAATACCTTCCAAGCGGGGAGGAAGAAGAAGAAGCCGAAGTGTGCGAACGCTTCCACTACGGCTCCTGCTTTTTTCAACGTTTTTGCGACGCCACTTTGTGACTTCAACGTCATATTAGTGCAACGACTTCCAGAAGACACAAGGACTCTGCCGACAAAATTTGGGCGCAGTGAGTGCTTGCTTCTTGCATTTTATTTCGCCTCCGCCATCGTCGCTCGCCCACCGACAGCTAGCCCTGACGAGTGTCTTCTTTGCTCTAACGTGGCGCGCGCTTGCGCGCGCGACCCGTAGCCGCACTGTCTCGCTGAGCGATGGAGTACCAAGTGACAGGGGAAGACATTGACCCTGAAGAAATCACGCCAGACCAAGGCTGGCAGACCGCCTCGTGTCGCCGAGCAAAAAATGAAGGCTCCAAACGTGTGCCGTCATATAGCGCTTTGAAACGCAACGAGCACAAGCCCCGCAACAGAGAAAATGTGAAGAACAAGATTATTCGAGCAAGCCGAATGCCTCACCTACCAAAGAACGACATCCGCATTATCATTAGGCCCAGAGGGGGTCTTAACATCGCTAGGGTTGGCCCAACGACAATCGCTGAAGCCATTTCGACTTCGGCAGGTATCAGCCCATCAGAACAGCAAGCAGACACGCTCTGCCCCAACATTAAACAGAATATCTTAGTGGCAAGCACGCCGAAAAGAGAAAATGCCAATCGCTACGTGCGCGTTAAAGAAATATGCATCGCTGACAAGACCTATGAAGTTAGTGCCTACGAAGCGGCACCACATTCTACATGCAAAGGTGTCATTCGAGGGATTCCCGTGCAAGACGGTTCGGTGGACATTGATGCGAAGATTGTAAACGACCGCAATCCACTAGCTTTGGCTGCCAAACGCATCGTAAGTACCACTGCAGTGATCGTGGCCTTCGATGGACATCGTGTGCTAAATTTTGTGCGATACGGATCGGTGCTACTTCAATGTACACTATACCGTAGACAGATAGATATTTGCTACGCCTGCGGTCGGCTCGGCCATCGAGCGGACGTGTGCCCGAACCCTGGAGACGTTATCTGCAGAGGCTGCAGCGTACCGAACCCCAAAAAAAAACACCGCTGCACACCAACATGCAAGCTTTGCGGAGGAGCCCACCTCACTGCCGACAGGGAATGTAAAGAACGCTACCACATTCCATACGTGGTGCGCCGACGACTATGGGAGCGAGCACACTCGACGCGACACAACAGTTACGAAGCAATGAACAAGTTCTACGCAGCCGCTGACGACGACCAGGCCTCGAAGCTTTCTACAGATGGTCGATCCGATGGCAGCCGATCCCGGTCCCGATCCCGGAGTCGTCCCAGGAACCGCACCATGCGTGTATCGAGGTCCTGGAGCCACCCTCGGACCCACTCCCGCGGCGCGCGAAGTGGGACCCCAACCAGATCTATATCGCGAGGCTATTCCAGGTCTCGTTCTGGTTCACGTCACGGTTCCCGTTCGGGTTCCCAGCCCGGGTCACGCTCCGGCTCCTACTCTGGTTCCGGGCCTCATGCTGGTTCCAGGCCTCACCCCAGTCTCACCGGGGTCTCGCGTCAACGATCGCCTAGCCCATCGGCACCACCATCACCAGGCAACGCCAACAAGAATAAGCGGGGACCTCTCACTTGGGCGGACGCCGTCCGGAGAAAAGGAAACACTACATCACAGGTAGGGTCGGGTTCACTCCCAGAGCATGATACACACAACACATCTGAGATAGCGATCTTAAAGCACGAAAATGCGATGATGAAAGAAACAATACGTAAACTCACAGTCGCAATTGCCGAACTAAAAGCTGACAGAAACGCACGCGCTGCTATGCCCACAACCGACAACGACGACAACGCAGTCACTCCTTCGCAGCCGCAACCCGTAGGCGCCGGTAACGACGACGGCGAGAGCGCACCCAAGAAACGCGCGGTCGCCCACGACCAGCCAGCTTTAAATGCAGAGTTAGACGACATTAAGAGCACGCTATCGGTGATTAAGGAAAGCCTTTGCTTTCTTGGCGAAAGCATGGCTCTCGTACAGTCTACTCTCGCGGTACACGGTAATAGTTTGGGCCAAGTGGAGCAATATGTTGATCACGTCGTCGCTCCTGCCGTTGCCGCGGATAAGCCGTTGTCGCAACGTACAGTCGTGCCCAGTCCACCACCTCACGCGGCCCTTATGCACCCGCCGGGTGCGGAGGCCAACTCCTAAATGCTTCAAGATGGCCAGGCCAATTGACGAGTTGCGAATCTGGCAATGGAACTGCAGGAGCTTCACCCACAAGAAAGCTTTCCTGCAGCAATACCTCCGTAGCCACGAAGCCAAACCTCACATCATGCTATTACAAGAGACTGTAGTACCAACCGCCACGTTTTCCGAATACCAGTGGTAGCCCGGCCCCTCGGGAAGACGCGGTATCGCCACCCTGGTCGCTAACAAGATTACCTGCACAGCGCACAGTCTCAATGTGCCCGAAATTGAGCACGTTATGGTCGAAATTCTCCCTGGCAACGTATCACAACAAAGCGTATAACATGCTCAATGTATACAGTAGTCCCAGCCACCATAGACAAAGATTCACACGCTTGTTCCAGAAAGCTGTCCGTCTCGCGGGGCCTAACCCGCTAGTGATTGCAGGCGATTTTAACGGCTGCGCATAGCGCTTGGGGCTGCCATATGACACACCCAAAGGTAACGAGCTTTGAAAAATGCGAATGACATGGGCCTTATTCTCATTACGGACAAGGCCTTCCCCACTCGCACTGGTACGTCCACGCAAAGAGATACTACGCCGGATCTATGCTTCGTCAAGAATATCTCCGACGCATGCTGGTCCAACCTCGCGGTAGATCTCGGTAGCGACCACTCTATATTGGCTGTATACCTCCCCACAGTAAGCAGGAAGACCAAGTCATACACGTGGGTTGACTGGGACCTCCTTCGTAAGACCCGCACAGAACGACCTCCTCCTGATACCCCACCGAGCCTCGAGACGTGGACGGCCCAGCTGAAAGCTGATGTAAACAAGGCAACGAAAACTATCAGCACAGACCTTCCAACCGAAAAGATGGACAGTCGTCTCGCCCACCTACTAGAGGCCAAACAGTCTCTATTGGCCCGGTGGAAGGGCCAGCACCTTAATCGGAGGTTACGCAAACGCATATCTCAGCTGAACAAGACCATGATGGATCACTGCCGCATCCTTTCAAAACAGCAGTGGGACGAAATTTGTAATTCGATTGATGGTCAGGCCCGAAATGGCTAAACGTGGAACTCACTCAACACCTCCTCAATGATACCAACACCCGCACAAATCAGCGTCATTCGATCGTGAAGATACTTCATCAGGCTAAACGGACAGTGTCACCGGAAGATGTTGTCAAGAACCTCGTGGAAAAATATCTCCCGCTTCCCACGGGCCCTGTCACCCCTCACCCTGATTACTCTGGCAGCGACAACACTAACTTAGACGCCGACTTCTCTATTGAAGATGTGCGCCGAGCTCTCCATGAGCTCAATGGCCGCTCAGCCCCTGGCCCCGAAGGCATCACCAACAAGCTCCTACGCAACCTGGACGATTCCTCCGTCACTTACCTCACTGACACTATCAACGAGATATGGAAAAAGAGTGAGATACCCGATGCTTGGAAACTAGCTCACACGGTTCTCATACCCAAACCGGGAAAGGCGCCGAGTCTAGATAACCTACGCCCCATATCTCTCACGTCCGTGTGTGGGCAAAGTGACTGAGCACGTCGTCCTCAACAGGGTTGGTCGATACCTCGAAGATAACGACTGCATCCCGCACCACATGATTGGCTTCCGACCAGGGTTATCCACACAAGACACCATGTTACTCCTAAAGCATCAAATTCTAGATGGCGGGAAACACTCGGGACACTCGTGCAATACTCGGTCTCGATTTAGAAAAGGCCTTCGATACAATAACGCACTCGTCAATCTTGAAAGCGATCGCAGCCTCGGCCTAGGTCATCGATTTTACTGCTTTATCCGCTCTTTTCTCACTCGACGCAGAGCCGTCCTCTGCGTAGGAGACCTAGTGTCGGAAGAAGTGGAGCTCGGGCAGCGGGGCACTCCTCAGGGATCCGTCCTCTCACCCACGCTCTTCAACCTCGTGATGATTGGACTTTCCGAACGACTTTCAAAAATAGACGGGCTAAATCACACTATCTATGCGGATGATGTAACCATATGGTGCTCCACAGGGTCGGATGGCTTCATTGAGGTCTGCCCTGCAAGAGGCTATCGACACCACCGAGTCTTACCTCGACCACACCGGTCCTCAGGTGCTCACCTGCGAAGTCGGAGCTGTTGATATATTTGCCCAA
Organism: Rhipicephalus annulatus; assembly: GCA_013436015.1. Taxonomy (NCBI): domain Eukaryota; kingdom Metazoa; phylum Arthropoda; class Arachnida; order Ixodida; family Ixodidae; genus Rhipicephalus; species Rhipicephalus annulatus. The sequence continues at coordinate 77,877 of WOVY01011278.1, forward strand.
ACGCCGGGGTGCCAAGCCCAAAGGGTGGAAACCTCAGGCGGAACGCAATATCACCCTCCACACCAGAGATGGTCGTACTATACCCAGGGTAGACACCATCAAGGTCCTCGGCATGATCATCGAGTCCCACGGAATCAACACCCAAACAGTGCACAAGCTCAGGACTAAGACTGAGAATGCCATACGACTCGTACGTAGAGTAGCCAACAGGCACCATGGTCTCAAAGAAGATAACCTGCTGCGTCTCGTACACGCGTTTGTTTTGTGCCATTTTACCTACGTTGCCGCTATACACAAGTGGCTGCGTGCTGAGCGCGATCAACTCAATGCGATTATTCGCAAGGTGGTCAAACGAGCCCTTGGCCTCCCTATCACCACTGCAACGTACAAACTCCTCGAGCTTGGCGTACATAACACGCTAGAAGAGATCGCCGAAGCTCAGGAACGTGCTGCAATTTACCGACTCACTACCACCAAGGCGGGCCGCCATATTCTGCGCGAGCTCGGTTTCTTCTCCTCGAGGGCCAGGGAACCCCGGGAGTTGACTCTATTCCCCGTGAAATTCCGCGACCTTATCACTATCGCTCCCATACCACGAAATGTACACCCCGAATACAATAGAGGCAGGCGCCTTGCGCGGGCGACCGCCATTCTCAAGCGCATAGACATGGAAGCGGACAACGTCTCGTTCGTGGACGCCGCTGCCTATCGCAACAACCAAGCCTTCGCCGCGGTCGCGGTATCATCCGCGCAGCAGACTCTTAACTCAGCCACAATCCTCACCCGAAAACCGAAGTAGCGGAGCAAGTAGCTATAGCTATAGCTATGCTCGACAGCAAACGGGAATTCATCTACAGCGACTCCAGGCCGGCCATCAAGCCTCGAACGCGGAGTCATCTCCGACCAGGCGTTACGTATCCTGCGCAATGCGGACCCGAGTGCCCTGAAGCACCACACTGTCATCTGGTTCCCCGCCTATCTCGGCCAGGTGCCGGGTGCCCTATCCAACCTCAACGAGATCGCCCATGATGCAGCGCGCGCACTTACTGACCGCACTGCCACAGGGCAACCTCATCTTGCTGGGTAGATACCAATCGGGATGCACCAATTACGTACAATGAAATCACAAAGCACTTTTACTTGGAACGCCGCATTTTTCCACCCCCACATCCGAAACTTAACCGACCGCAGGCATTAACCCTACGCCTATTACAGACACACACGTTACCCAAACCTTGCCACGCTTCACGTTATTATCCCGATGCATACCCCAGCGACACATGCCCATCATGTGGACACACAGCGACACTCGCACACATGCTCTGGGAGTGTGAGAACAACTCCTCCCGACTCTACTTCAAGCAAGTGGGAGAGGTCCCTCAGGAGCTCACTTCTCGCCGACCAGCAATGGGCCGTCCAGCAGGCCCACGAAGAGGGCCGCCAGGTACTCCTGTCGGTCCCTACGTGGGAGACGCCCGCTACGCGCTAAGCGCGTCTGCAGGACTGAAATAAAGTTTTTTCATTCCATTTCCAT